>JAVJIF010007375.1:0-65583 GCA_038442645.1 Agave tequilana | reverse complement strand
GTCTAGGTATAAGATTTTGTTTTTGTTTTAGTTAAATGTAAAGGATAGAATATTGGTGGATTGCTCAAGTCATATCACACACACACTCTTGATAGAATTGTTTTCATGATAAAAATTTCATTTCATAAAAGATTTTCTTGTTAAGAAAAGATTTTCATTGTGACAAAATTCTATTTGGTTCTTGGTATTTCAAGTTTACATATCTTATATCCAAAACCATGCTTAGAGCCTATTGTCAAAAACTAGATTTTACATCTTAATCGTGTAGTGGATCATATCCATACACACTATGTTTTAAAGTATATCTTGTTTTTGTATTTGATGAAAATTTGGAAAAAAATGTTGTTTTAGAAAAACAGTTTTTATTATGAGCCAATTTCCAAGTTACAAAAATAGTCAAATCTTTAATAACATGCCTTGATTTTGTGCAAGCATGTTTCTATATTATAAAACTATTTTTGTAAAATTTCTAAGTATTTATGGGATTTTTTTTTAAGCCAAAAAGACCATTCTTTAATCCCAAAATTTTCAGGTTCTGGCAGTTCTGATTTTTCAGAACTGACAGTGGCCGGTCGACCGGGTCGGTCGACCGGACGTGCACAGACGTGCACGCCTGTGTGCACTGGAGAACGGTCGACCGTGCCGGTCGACCGCTTCAGAGAGCTTTGCTCTCAGGAAATCTCGGTCGACCGGGCCGGTCGACCGACAGAGAGTTTACTCTCTTCTCCAGTTGCTCGGTCGACAGGGTCGGTCGACCGGAGGCTCCAACGGTCGGATTTTGACTGTTGGCGGTCGACCGGACCGGTCGACCGGAAGCTCTGACAGAGCCCAACGGTCAGATTTTTCTGGCCTCTATATAAAGGGGGTTTTGTCATGTTTTGAGCCAAGATTTTAGGAGAGCTTTTGTCCAGTTATTTCCATTCTTTTAGCAGAGTTTTTCTCCACAAAATATAGTGCAAATATTTCCTATCAAAAGGGATTTTATCAAGAAGTGTTTATTGTGATTTCTTGAGTTTTCCATCAAAGTTTTTTCCTTGATTTCTCACACTACACTTGAGCATCCATAGTTATATCTATCCTATAGGAGTGTTGTAGTGAGAGTTTTGTTAGGTGATCAAGTGTTTAGATCACCAAGATCTTTCTTGTATTTGATGAGCGGGCAAGTGTGCTCGCGGTGTTTTGAGTTCGGGTGCGGACTTGTTGTACGAGGTGCGGCCTCGACGAGCCGGTGGGCTTGTGGTGTGTAAGGGACTTTGGAGTCCGAGGGCTTGTAGGTGTTGCGGCACCAAGGAGAGATCCGGTTGGATCGTGCATAGTGGAAATCCTTCGTGTGTCGAAGGCGGGGATGTAGAGCAAGTGTGCTCGAACCTCGAAACAAACCCTTTGTGTTTGCGATTGCTCACTCTTGCTCTCTCTCTTTTCTCTTTGTCTCTTTTATATCTTGCATTCAATTATTGTCTATCTTTATATGCTTGATATACCCTTGTGCTTAATTGTTATATAATTGCTTGGATTGATTGTCTAACACTTGTATTCAACCAAGAGCCAACGCGGCACCTCAACCCATTCAAGGGGAATCTAGAGGAGTTTGTCCAGAGCCTCGCAAGGGGAATTCGGCAACACTCTTGTGTTATACATAAGTGTTCAATTAAAGAAGTTTAATTTGGTCAACTTAGTTTTAATTCCGCATTATTTGTTCATAAGTGACCATTAGATTAGCCATCACCTATTCACCCCCCTCTAGGTGATCTTACAATTGGTATCAGAGCTAGTGCTCTTTATATTGGGTCTAACAACCTAAGAGTTAAAGATCCTCTTTTAGGCTAATCACAAGATTTGTACACACACTATGGACTTCATGTCACCACCCACCTTTGACATTCTTAACATCCAAATTTGGAAGGTTAAGATGTCTTTGTTCCTCAAAGGACTTGGCCTTAGTGTATATCTTGCCACAACTAATAAAGAATATTGCTTAAATGGTAAGACATTGAGGCTAATGCAAAGCCCTTCATGCTATTAAGTCAACCCTAAATGATGATTATTTATCTAGGGTTTCTAATGTTGAATCGGCTTTTGTAGCTTGGAACATCATCACCTCCCTTGGCGAAAAGGACCTATACTATGCGGGGAGCGATTCGGACGTTGGAAGCGACATCTCCAACGTATGCTATATGGTCCAAGGGGATAACCCCCTTGAGGTAAACACCGAATCCGATGATGAGGATGTAGACATGTCATATGATGAGCTTGCTACCTTTTGTCATCTTGTGCTTGAAAAATATGACATGATTAAAAGAAAAATAAAATTTGAAAAAGGAACTTGATTGCATGCATGTAGAACATGACTCTTTTAGAAGTAACATTGCATGTTTAGAAAAAGATAATAAAATTTTGAAAAAGAATTTTGATGCCATGCTTAATGATAAAGATTCTTTAGAAAATAAAATGGCATGCTTAGAAAAAGAAAATGAAGATTTGAAAAATGAGAATATTTCCTTAATGTCTAAATTGAATGTTTTATGTGAAGGAAATATGATTTTGAAATAAGATTGATTTGGTGGAAAAACAAAAGGAAGATGTTTTTCAAGAAAATAAATCTTTGAAAAGAAAAATTTGTGAAAAAGAAAAAGATTTTGTTTCACAAAAGAAAAAGAAAAAAGTGATTCTATATCTCATCATGCTTCTCATGCACACATTGATCAAAATGAGATTAAAAATTTGAAAAATAAAATTGATAATTTGAGCTCTAATTTGAGCTCATGTGCATTCAATCATACTAGATTGGAATCCTTGTTTCAAAAGAAACAAGTTCCTCATACTCATGCACATCATCATCATGACCATGCTTATGATGCACATCATGCTCACACTCCCACTCATAAGTATGCTAAGGTGTACACATGTACACATTGTGGCCGCAAAGGCCATCTAAGAAAATTTTGTTATGAAAGGTTAAATGTTCTTATTTTTGATAAAAATAAAAATGTTTGGGTTCCTTACAAGACTAACCCCATAGGACCCAAGAAAATATGGGTACAAAATTCCCACCTTGTGTATTTGATGTAGGTGAGGAGTCTCTCAAAACGTGAGAGATTTGGTGCCTTGATGGTGGGTGCATTTGAACTAAAATGACACATACTTGGAGCACCGCTATCAAGGAATTTTGGTGGGTCAACCACCATGCTAGGAGCTTTGGAGTTGGTAACGATTTCTAAACTCCTATTTCATTTATGCACATGTTTTTAATTTCATGTAGCATGTTCATATTTTTTTTGGTACTTCATGTGGCATTTACATGCTTAAATGTAGAATGTGTCAAAACTTGCATTTATACATATATGTATAGTGAACTACAATTGACTCATACATATTTGAACTTCATGCTCATTTGTATCCACTATATGCATGTGTATAGGCTAGTTTTGATGATTTGGTCATTTATACTTGTTATGCCTATCTTTGATCTTACTTCATGTATATGTGTGTTTAATTCAAATCTAATAAATATACATGTATACCCCTTGAGTCATTTGTCTTCATGCAATATATATTGGACTCTTTTCATAGTTGGGATATGTATGCGTATTGTTAGAATTGGATAAATCATACATATACCATGAAGATTAGTATTTTAAATAAATAATAATAAAAAAATGATTTTTCATTTGTACAACAAAATGTGATTTATGATCTTTTTGAGCTTGAATGACTATTTTCATAAAGCATTGCTAAATACAAAATACTTTATGAAAAATATATGATTTGTTTTAAGATGAAAAATAAGATTTTCATGAGATTCATGCTTCACTTTCTATTTTTCATGAAAATACCATTTACATAACCTTTGAACACTCATCTTTTATGATAAAAGATAATTTTTGAGCTTTATGGACTATGAGTGCTTGACTTTTATGTATTTAGTATTATTCATGGAAAACATTTGACTTTGTATTTTTAAGGATCTTTAACTAGTTTGTCAAAAATCCATTTAAACTAGTTATCTATTCTTCAAGTTGATTCACATGATCCTATTTTTAATCATATGGATAAATTCTTTTATATTTTCAAAATTTATTTGATGCTTCATGATTTGAATATTAGTTTAAATGTTAGCATTTGTCAACACTTGGATTTATACTTATACACATTATGGATCACAAATAAATCTATATATGATTGGGTTTGATGCTTATTTGTGCCCATTAGGTGTGTTAGTATAGCCTAAGTTTTGATGATTATTACATTTTAAACTTGTATTCCCATTTTTGGAATTATGCTATGATCATGTGCTTTCATTTCATGTATATGTTTGTCTTGCCAAAATATTAAGATATACATGGATACCTCTTGAGTCATTTGCCTTTCATACAAATCTATATATAGACTCAAATGTGTTTTAAGGATATGTATGTATACTTAATGTCTTGTCAAAACATACATATATCTTGAAATATAAATTTTTGTTTTTAATAAAAATTTTTGTAATTTTTCAATAAAATTTTGTGATGGATTTCATGATTTCAAAATTTTAAGGAATATTGAGTTTTATTGCTACTTTTCATGATACCATGTTCCACATAACACTATCACACTCACTTCTTTTTGATATGGACTTTATGGATAAAGTGTTTTTTAGTGCCTTGTGTTTCATTGATATTTCATGAAAAACTTTTGACTTATTCCTTGATTGAAGGATTCCGTACTAGTTGTTAACACCTTCATTTAACTAGTTCGAATTCTTCATGTGGTCGATTATATGATATATACACTTAAGCTTAATTTTCAATTGGTATCATTAGATATTTTCAATTGATATCAATTTGATTCATGTTGTATATACTCATATTTTGTTCTTTCATGTATGTATGCATCTACTTCAATTGATATTATCTTTTCATACATATATGTGATCTTTTGTGTTTGATTTACACACGTATATTAAATACTATATGTTTGCTTATCAAGATTTTGTTTTTAAAAAAAAAAATATTTGATATGAACTTGTGTTTCGTATTGCCTATATGCAAGGAGAGCTTAACATCTCTCTTACATATAGATTCATGTTGAGTGTATTGTGTATTGAGGAGCTTAACATCTCTTCTTTATATGGTACACGTGTGTAGGGGGAGCTTCACATCTCCTCTTATGCGTTACATAATATGTGTTATGTGAGTTAGGGCTTGTCATCCCTTCTTCATGTAATGCATATGTGTAGGGAAGTTAACTTAGCGTCTTCCTCTTCATGAATGTATATCGCATATAAATCTTATTGATTGATTTGATTTTACCCTCCTTGATTTCCTTATTTTTGACAAAAGGGGGAGAAAATGTGTTTGATGATTTGAACTTTGAACCCTTTGTTGATGATTGACAAAAAGGGGAGAAGTATTTGAGTTAATGCATGATTTCCTTAAGGGAGAAAGCTTTTGAGATGATTTTGAGATTTTGACTTGTGCTTTTACTCATGCATCACAAGAAATAAAAGATTTATTTTATTTTACATGCATTCATTTGCATACATATTTATGTGCTTCATTGAATATCTATTGCTTATTTGATATGCATGAGTTAAGGGGGAGCTTCTTTGAAGCTTTACTTTAATCCATGCATATATAACTTCATGAGTTTTGTCATCATCAAAAAGGGGGAGATTGTTGGCCCAAAGGCCTATCACCCTAGTTTTGATGATGATCAACTCATGAAGTTATGTTTACTAATGATCTTGTGTTTAATTAGTGACAGATTCCTTATCAAGATCTTAGTAGGTGTGGAGCTTCAACAAAGGATAAAATGTCAAGTTGGAAGCTAGCACCGGTCGATTCACGAGCCTATGCATCAAGAACACATCTAGAGGAGCTCGGTGGATTGTTTTTGGACCAAGTCAAGAAGATGAGAAGACTTCAAGGGAAGACTTCAAGAAGATGAAGACTTGTGTCTAGGTATAAGATTTTGTTTTTGTTTTAGTTAAATGTAAAGGATAGAATAGTTGGTGGATTGCTCAAGTCATATCACACACCACACTCTTGATAGAATTGTTTTCATGATAAAAATTTCATTTCATAAAAGTTTTCTTGTTAAGAAAAGATTTTCATTGTGACAAAATTCTATTTGTTCTTGGTATTTCAAGTTTACATATCTTATATCCAAAACCATGCTTAGAGCCTATTGTCAAAAACTAGATTTTACATCTTAATCGTGTAGTGGATCATATCCATACACACTATGTTTTAAAGTATATCTTGTTTTTGTATTTGATGAAAATTTGAAAAACATGTTGTTTTAGAAAAACATTTTTTATGATGAGCCAATATTTCCAAGTTACAAAAATAGTCAAATCTTTAATAACATGCCTTGATTTTGTGCAAGCATATTTCTATATTATAAAACTATTTTTGTAAAATTTCTAAGTATTTATGATTTTTTTTTTTAAGCCAAAAAGACCATTCTTTAATCCCAAAATTTTCAGGTTCTGGCAGTTCTGATTTTTCAGAACTGACAGTGGCCGGTCGACCGGGTCGGTCGACCGGACGTGCACAGACGTGCACGCCTGTGTGCACTGGAGAACGGTCGACCGTGCCGGTCGACCGCTTCAGAGAGCTTTGCTCTCAGGAAATCTCGGTCGACCGTGCCGGTCGACCGACAGAGAGTTTACTCTCTTCTCCAGTTGCTCGGTCGATCGGGTCGGTCGCCGGAGGCTCCAACGGTCGGATTTTGACTGTTGGCGGTCGACCGGACCGGTCGACCGGGAAGCTCTGACAGAGCCCCAACGGTCAGATTTTTCTGGCCTCTATAAAAGGGGGTTTTGTCATTGTTTTGAGCCAAGATTTTAGGAGAGCTTTTGTCCAGTTATTTCCATTCTTTTAGCAGAGTTTTCTCCACAAAAAAATTTGCAAATATTTCCTATCAAAAGGATTTTATCAAGAGAGTGTTTATTGTGATTTCTTGAGTTTTCCATCAAAGTTCTTTCCTTGATTTCTCACACTACACTTGAGCATCCATAGTTATATCTATCCTATAGGAGTGTTGTAGTGAGAGTTTTGTTAGGTGATCAAGTGTTTAGATCACCAAGATCTTTCTTTGTATTTGAGGAAGCGGGCAAGTGTGCTCGCGGTGTTTTGAGTTCGGGTGCGGACTTGTTGTACGAGGTGCGGCCTCGACGAGCCGGTGGGCTTGTGGTGTGTAAGGGACTTTGGGAGTCCGAGGGCTTGTAGGTGTTGCGGCACCAAGGAGAGATCCGGTTGGATCGTGCATAGTGGAAATCCTTCGTGTGTCGAAGGCGGGGATGTAGAGCAAGTGTGCTCGAACCTCGAAACAAACCCTTTGTGTTTGCGATTGCTCACTCTTGCTCTCTCTCTTTCTCTTTGTCTCTTTTATATCTTGCATTCAATTATTGTCTATCTTTATATGCTTGATATACCCTTTGCTTAATTGTTATATAATTGCTTGGGATTGATTGTCTAACACTTGTATTCAACCAAGAGAGCCAACGCGGCACCTCAACCCATTCAGGGAAATCTAGAGGAGTTTGTCCAGAGCCTCGCAAGGGGAATTCGGCAACACTCTTGTGTTATACATAAGTGTTCAATTAAAAGAAGTTTAATTTGGTCAACTTAGTTTTAATTCCGCATTATTTGTTCATAAGTGACCATTAGATTAGCCATCACCTATTCACCCCCCCCCCCCCTCTAGGTGATCTTACACTTATCTCTGTTGGTGCTTTGGAAGCATTGGGTCTGGTGATATCTGTTCGAGATGGTGTTCTCAAGATGATCAAAGGCTCGATGGTGGTGATGAAGGCCGTCCGCCGGGACAATCTCTACTACTTGAAGGGTAGTACGGTTATAGGTCGGGTGGAGACTTCTAGTTCTTCAAATGATGGTTGCACGGGGTTCTGGCAGGTAAAGGTCGGACATGGAGGTTAAAGGTCTTTGCGAGCTCCTGCAAAGAAGGGATCATTGAAAGGTGTTGCTACCTGCAAGTTAGAAGGTGAACACAGCGTTCTGGACAAGAAGAAGGTGAAATTCAGCACCAGTACTCACCGCTCAGAAGGTCTTCTTGATTGTATTCACGTAAGCGTTTGGGGACCTGCTAAACTGCATCGCTTGGAGGTCACAGGTACTTTGTCTCATTTGTTGATAGTTTATCTAGGCACTGTTGGATATATCCCATAAGACAAAGGAGTGAAGCCCTAGATATGTTGGTGAAGTGGAGAGGAAGAATGGAGAAGCAGATTGGTAGGAAGATCAAGGAGCTGCAGATTGGTAATATTGAAAGAGACATAAACCATTCCTACGATTTGGTTAGAACACAAGTATTGCTACTCACTTCACAACAGGTATACATGGGTTGGCTAAGGAAGTAAACCGTTCCTTGCTGGAGAAGGTTTGGTGGTTGTTGTCTAATGCAGGATTAGACAAATCGTTTTTGGCTAAGGCGATTGTGTATGCTAGCCATCTCATGAATAGATCGATTGCGATAGGAGGTAAAGCTCCATTGGAAATTTGGTCTGGGAAAACTACTCAAGATCATGGTTTGCTGCGTGAATTTGGAAGTCCGGCCTACTTCAGTGCCAAGAGTGGCAAGGTGAATCTGCGAGCAAAGAGGTTTGTATTTTTGGGTGTCAAAAAGAATGGCTACATGTTGTGGGACCCCGAAAATAAGATCGTGTTGAGTAGGTATGTCACATTTGGAGAGACTTTAGTGTTGAAGTCCACCGTCTCTCAGCAGGTGATGAGGACGGAGACCAAGGAAGTATCGCAGCAGATGAAGGTTGATGCTATTCCACATCTCCAGTTGGTTCGGCATTAGAGAAGACTCCACCGGATGTGACACTAGGTGGAGATCATGTAGGCAAGGTTGATGCTGAACAGGTTGAAGACATTGTTGAAGATGTCGAGTTGCTTGCAGCCATTGGAACCAAGGTAAAACCATGCTTGTGGATAAAGAAGCATGAATCTCAGCTTGTGATCGCGACAAGCTCAAGTTGAAGGCCGTTGTTCTCCATGATGGTCGTGAGGAGATTCATATGACTCAGCCAGACAGGTTCGCTGCTGCAGATTCAGGTACAAGTACTTGAGCTTGATGAAGCTCATTTCAATGAACTACGGTTGGCTTGATCCTTTGGGCAAGGTACGTAGGCAGCTGTAAAGGCGCAGCCATTTGGTGATGCAACCCGTATGAAGCTGTTTGGGTTCTGGAGAAGCTGTTTGAAACTTCACGTAGAGGTGAAGAGTTGTGGCCGATTGGAGCTTCACGTAGAGGTGGAGAGGCTTCACGTAGAGGTGGAGTGTTGTGGCCGATTGGACTTCATGTAGAAGTGAAGAGTTAGACTTCACGTAGAGGTAAGGTGTTGTGATCTCGATGAACAGATTGATCTTCTGATGAGAAGATGTTGAGCTTACATAAGGAGTAGTGTGCATCCAGTTGTGAAGCCGATGATGGTGTTTGGTGTGCTCTACGCAGACTTGGTTGGACCGTCAGCTGAAGATATTGTTACTAGATAGAGTTAGTCAGCTGGAGAGTCAATGTTGGCTCATGATGAGTTCTTCGTGAGGTCATGAACTTGCGGAGACGGAGCCACGTTTGGTGATCGACAAGTATGGAAGTTCCCCTAAGGTGAAGTATTAGGAAGGCATGTGTGGTGCATTCCAGTGTATAGCTGAGCTACAGATTCCAAGCCGAGATCGTGTGTCGATTTCACCGAGATCTCGTGTCGATTTCGTCCGGTGCATGCAAGCCGAGATCGTGTGTAGATTTCTCCGAGATCGTGTGTCGATTTCGCCGAGATCGTCTGTCGATTTTGCCAGCTGATAGATTGGGGTACGTTGGAGATCGGCTCAGATTTGAAAAATCTTCACCAAGGTGGAGAATTATGGGAGAGAGGATATAGAGGAGATGGAGGAGATGGAAGAAGATAGCACAGAGATCGGACGACAAAGGAACAAGGAACGGTGCATGGAGCAGGCAATTTGTGCTCCTGGTCGATGTCCCGGTTGACCGGTAGAGGAGGCTGGTCGACCGGCCCGATCGACCGGCGTGCACGGGCGTGCACAGGTTGGAGCGGTCAACCGGGCCCGGTCGACCGACTGAAGTGGCCTCGCTCTCGGGTAGGCGCGGTCGACCGGACCGGTCGACCGTGGCATGGGTCGGTCGACCGCCGGTCGACCGACAGACGCGGCTGAAGTTTCCTTTTAGGATTCGAATTCCTTTTCTGGATGGGATTGAATCCAACCTGGGTTTCCATAAATCTAGGGACTCTGTGGTTATAAATAGAGGCTAGAGGCCTCATGTATTGTATCCCTAAAAATCTCTAAGAGAAATCACTTGCCTCCCTCAAGAATTCTCTCTTGTAATTGTTTGTATTGATTGTTGAATCAATAAAGATCTCTCTCCCTTGCCCCAAGGACGTAGATACGTTGGCCGAACCTCGTTAATTTGTGCGTTGATTGCTTTTCTCTATTGGTGGTTGTTCCTGCTGCGTTGGTTGTTTCTTCGGCTGAGTCGAGTCTCCGCCAATTGGGCGGATTCCTCAAGATCAAGTGGTGGTTGTTGTGTCTCTTCTTTCGCGAACTGCTGCGCACACAAAGTGGGTGTCTAGGAGGCACAACACGCTTGACCCTGCAAGTAATTGTAGTCAGTTTTGATGTTCCACTTTCCTGCAAAATTGCTTTGGGGCAAGTTGTTTGGAGGAGAAAGAGCCGTAAACACTATATGTGAATTGTGGACTAAGTTCTGGAAATTATCTAACCAAAGCAAGTTCTTTCTTAGTGCTAGAATACAAGATGCGGGATGGACATACAGACACCTGGCCTGGTTTTATGTTTTTCCTCTAGAAGTATTAATCAAGCATATTTGCTTTAGTTCTATGCTTTTCTTCCATTATTTCACACCATATGGCTGTACTAGCTCTCACTTCTGCAAATTTAACCAGGGTTTCGCCGAAGGCCACATACACAAATCAAAGATAAAGACCACAATATTGCCTCAAACCAGTAAGTGAAAACTTCTCAATTTACCTCTATGGAGTCAAAACTAATTTGCTGCAGTCCAATGGTTGCACTCGTCCATTCTAATTATGAAAGAGCTCGAGCTAGGCTTGCCACCTCCTCTGTATGCCTTCTCGTTTTGATATGCAAATCAAACCATGGGTCATGCGTGCATCCTGGTGAAGTGGTCAAGAATTGGTGATTCTACAATGCACACCTTGGCTATCTCCGAAGTATCAGCTGCACTGTCAGTACTCCCCTCGAGCACATCTTCAGATTATAATTCCGTTGCATGAATACAACCGCCTCCTATAGGTCTGCAGGAACGGTAAAATTTCTTCAGGTGATACCTTTCAGTATCTTGAAAGATATGAGACTTTCTGTTGCTACCAAAACATTATGATTACCAGTAATCTCTCTCTCTCTCTCTCTCTCTCTCTCTCTCTCTCTCTCTCTCTCTCTCTCTCTCTTTGCTCTTCACTCTGTTTTAGTACAAGCATTCCTGCTTGTCCAGTAGTCTGCAGATCATATTGGGTTTCCTGGCCATCCTTCATTTTGTGCTTCTTGAATAGTCCATCTACGTGCTGGTTGCAAAACAGAGTCTCATACCTTTCAAGATACTGAATTCTCAAAGTGTGTATTTTAGCTTAACTGATGATTTCGAAATAGAAAATTCCAAACTTTTATTTTTTTTTCCTTTCAGATAAAAAAGTAGGATTGGCCAATAACTTGAATAACTTTATCTATATCTACAGTAATCCATATTAAGATTTAATTCAGTTAGGAACCTATCATATAAAGGAAAAAATTAAGGGTACACCCTTATTTTTCTTGGACTATTTAGTAAGGTCATGAAATTTTTGACTTGTTTATCTGTTATACATAATGGATTTACTCAATATACTTGTAGTATTTCTAAGATCATTTCTTATATTAGGAGGTCTAGGAGTAGTATTATTTACGATGTAATTTATTCTGCCTTTTTGTTGGGATTGGTTCTTGTTTGTATATCTTTATTCTATATTTCATCGAACTCCAATTTTGTAGCTGCCGCACAACTCCTTATTTATGTGGGGCCATAAATGTCTTAATCATATTTGTTATTATGTTCATGAATGGTTTAGAATATTCCAACGATTCCTATCTTTGGACTGTAAGAGATGGGATCACTTTACTGGTTTGTACAAGTATTCTTTTTTCACTAATTACTACTATCCTAGATATGTCATGGTACGGAATTATTTGTGTACGCGCCGCATAAAGGAATAAAGGAGTTCGCTGTAAAATTTCCTTGAATCAGATGAAAAATTACAACAAAACTGTTTTCCTTCCAGTTACAAGGGAGGGAAGATGTTGAGTCTTGAATCTCCCCTTTGTTTAGTGCTGGGTTCTTCAAGTGGCGGTGGAGAGTGAATCTTGTTCTCCGTTGACCGGATGACCGTCGGGATCATCGGGATCTTCTCTTTGGCTAGTAGAAGGAGTAACACAGCTCTGTCTACCAAAACTCTCAAAGAGAAGGTAGGCAAAGGGCAACTCGAGCGCAGCAAGTTTTCTGAAGGGCTTTACTCTCTTTCTTTTCTCTCAGAGCTATTTTCTCCTCCTCCCAAATCCGACCGAAAAATCCCACCTTCTAAAAATCCGACCCCTTCTTCATAGCGACGGGGCTATTTATAGAGGCTCCAGGGGTGAACGTGCCCCTTAAAAGTGCTCCACAATGAGGGGCTGACCTCCCCGCTATGTGGGCGGCGACTGGCCCCATAACCAGGGCGGTTATAACCGAGGCGTGGGTGTCGAGCCCACGCGCCTTGATGCTGAGACGCGGGTGTCGAGCCCACGCGCCTTGATGCTGAGACGCGGGTGTCGAGCCCACGCGTCTAGAACTTGAGACTCTGCTTTTTAATGGCTTGTATTTTAGTGATTTTTAGACAGCCTACAGAACCCCCTCCAAAGTTTTCGATATTCCGCAGTTAACTGGGACGGATTTCGAAATACTTTGGACTCTAGCTGAATTCACCTCTATGACTGGACTGTCAATGCTCCGGGTTTGATCTTATTTGGAGTTGGTCTTCGTGAGTGTACTGTTGAACTCTTTGAGGCCACCAGAGTTGATCGTGTTGAGTGTCTAGATACACAGTCTAAACCTCATCGATTGCTTTTAGTCTGTCATGGACGCGTTTTAAGCCAAGAGTGGACGATCGTCTGCTTGTGCCAGTGTACTATTGAAACTGATTTGCAGAAGTAAGGACTGAACGCCAGTTCTTTTTGAAGAGTAGAGATGGTACTGCTTTACAGACGCGACTTTCATGGGGTGCGCCTTTTGGAAATGGAAAACGCGACTGGTATTCCATTGGGCAGACGCGATGCTAGGCCGGATTGGAAGGACGCGAACTTCGGAGAGACGTGCCTGTTGGGTGCGAATCCGTGCCATGTCATGAGTGCACCGCCACTTGTTCTGGGGAACCGTCGGGACATCACCTTTTGGCGCACGGACTTCCCGGTTCATTAAATGATCTGTTCCACGCGTCAAGCGATGACTCGCTGTAGAGCTAATCGAGCCACGCGCCGCGTATCTTTGCAAATCTTTGTGCCTATAAATGGTAACAGTTGGAGAGATATCCTCTTCTTCTCCGAGCGCATCTGTTAGGGTTTTTTTTTTTTTGAGAAAAAGGAGTCTTCTCTTTCTCTTCCTATTTCCTCATCATCGGACTCTTAATCACCAATGGCACCCAAAGCCAAGCCAACCGCATCGTCCTTAAAGGCGGCCGTCGCCGAGGCCCAGAGGGGCGGTTCCTCCGCGCAGGAAGTCCTTTTCCAGGTATAATGTCGTTTAGGCTTAACCTTCACCATTAATGGAAGTTCATGGAACCCCTAAAAAAATCTCTTTTTTTTTTTGGAGGAGAACCGTCAACACAGAATATAAACCGTGTTTGATTCTCAGACGCGGTCTCAGACGCGGTCTTTGAGTTGATAACTAAGGCGCGGGTTTGATGACCCGGTGCCAGTGAGCCCTGCATTTCGAATTCTTCACTTAGAATATTTCTAATTGTGAAGGGCTCGGACGCGAACTTGATCCTTGCGTTCTATGACATCAGGTGCTGATTTTTTATGAATGTGGCACCTGAGCCCAAGTACTTAAGAGATTTTTCATAAGTCTTGGTTTTCAAAACGCGGGCTGGATCCTGCGGGCCTCACATCTGGACGCGGATTTGCAGGTCTGGACGCGGATTTTGATAATTCCTGCGTCCAGTGTCTCTTCTGCGTCTGGACGCGGATTCTCAAGTCTAGACGCGAATTTTGATAATTTATGCGTCCAGTATCTTTTCTGCGTCTGGACTATAGACACGTAACATTTTTTTTTCTTAATAAGATGTCTGATCAAGTGTCCTTTTCTTTTGCAGTGCCACACTCTTCTGCTCCACTCTCCAAGAAGCGCCACTTTGGGCACGTAGGTGGTGCTGACCGTGATTTAACCTTTGCGCTGCAAAGGACTGTACCTGTGACTGCTGACAGGTCGCAGGAGCGCAAGAAAAGGCTCTCCAATGTTGACATGACAACTCTTCGGGAGCTTATGACTGACGCAGCATTCACAACGGATGCTCGCGTTCCGCTGGAGAAGCCTGCCTTCTTCTTTGGAGACCATATCGGCGATGGCGGCTATTTCATGTATGACGGGGATTATAAATGGCTCCGCCAGATAGGGGGTAGAAGATTTTTTCTTCCGGACATGGAGAGGATGTACCCGCTGTCTTATCTCCAGCACATGTCCGTCCCTCGGAAGATGAAATGGGACCTTTCCCGATATGTCCCTGAGATTACTCTCGGTGACTTAGGCTCCAAAAGGGTATACCGTCATGATAGTCATGATAGGGCGGTTCTCGGCCTGTTCCCCTGGTCGCTCAGGACTGAGCCCCCGGTTGGAGAAACACCAAAACTTGGCACCACTTTCTTCAACGCATTCATGAAAGTGGAGGGTGATTTTCCGGATGAGTTCCGTTCGCCCCGGTGGGTTCATTCCACCGAGAAGTATTGGTGGGGCAGGATGGTAAGCTTCGTCCTTGCCGACCTTAGGGACTTGTTGGAGCAAACGGATTTGTACCAAGCAGTCTGGGCCGTCCAGTATGGTATCTCGCCAAGTTCTCAGAACTTCTTCGGGATCCTGGAGCGTTACAATCCTTTGACGGGGACATTCTTCACTCCGGTCGGAGAGATGAGCCTTGCCCTGCACGAGTTGCATGAGGTCTCGGGGCTGGCAACAGGGGACTCTCCCTATGAGGAATATGTCCCAACCACTGAGGAGCTCAACCTTATGAAGAAAGGGTCTCCTCAAGTGTACGAGACTTATTGGGAGGTGTTATGTCACTTTCACATTTGCGGTCAGGTAACCTCTTGGAGGTCGGGAGGAGTCAAGCAGCTGTCTTGGGCCAGCTACTTGTTTAATGGTATCAATAAGAAAGACCATCCGGTAACCCGACTGGCTCCCAGCTCCGACGAGGAGATTGACGACAGGGTTAAGGCTTCTGAAGGCTTCTACACCACGGTCTCGAACGAGGATGGTTTCGAACCTGACATGGTTTTCGAAAGCTTTCATCATCAAGCCCAGATTCCTATCTCCGATCGAGCACTATTGGCGGGCTTCTTAATGCTGTGGTTGAAGCGCTGTGTGGTGCCCACGCTGCCACATGAAGTCATTGTTGCCGATGTAGTATACCCGGCGGTGCTCCTGGCCTATGGCTGTCCTATAGCTCTTCTCCCGGCCATGGCGGCTGGCATTCAAATCGGGTTGCGGGCGTTAACCCAGGCTTTCTGCGAGGCAGGGAAGGCTGTCGACTCCCATGGCAAGCCGATTGTTGACTCAGAGGGGAAGCCGACGGTGAAGCACCCCAACCCTCGGGTCGAGCTGCCCTACACGTACTTAATGACTTGGTACGTGATGCACTGCCCCTCTCTGATGACGCCGGTGCCTTGGAGCGAGGGTTTTGTCCCTTTTGTACAGCGGTTGGAGGGTTGTAACTGGCGTAATACTTACATGTATTACGTTCGAAAGTGCATTCTGTCTGCTTCGAACTACCAGCTTAACCGCTGCTTCCCTGAGATTCCTGGTGCATCTTTTGGGGAACTATTTACCAACTCCGCAGGCCAAGATGATTTCACTAGGCTGTCAACGGGGATTTTCTGGTGGTTGGTTAACATCCGGCCAGGGTATGTGCTTTTTCAGCAAGGTACCTCATGCACGATCGAGCCATATATGTCGAATCGCTTCGCCCGACAGTTCGGCTATGATCAACTCTACGTCGGCAACCCCAATGCTCGACTCGCCTTCAGTGGGAACTTGTTCGAAGGTGCTCGGGCTTGGTACTATAGCGTGGCCGGAGGGACGGAGGCAACTTTCCGTCTACCTCTCAAGGAGCCAAAGGGCCGCACAAGCTTTAGCTTCTGTACCTGGTACTTCCAGGTCAACCAGATACCATACTTTGTTCCGGAGTATTCATGCATTGAGAGTATCAATGCAAATTTCGAAGCAAGGTCGGGGTCCGGTAAACGCTCGCGAGGCGTCGAGCAGTATCTGAAGGCTCTGAGGGAAGTAGGGAGAGGGTCGAGGGAGGAGCCACGAGCAACAAAGGCTCCACAAGCAGTGAGTAAGCGTGCTCGAGGCTCTACTTCCACTGCTGACCCTGCCCCAAAGAAGGTCCGGAGAGACTTGACGGCCGAAGTTTCTCTATCCGAAGACATCCCTTCTGGTGTTGAGGAATCGAGGGAAGAAGAGGCGGACGAGGATGATGTCCCCTTAGTCCATGCCCGCAGGTTGCGCAGCAGGGGCCCCAGGATTGTGGAGGAAGCGGAGCCTGCTGACAAACCGACCGCCGCTGACGAGGCCGAGCAGTTCGAAGTCGACATCATGAGCGGAGGTGATGTTGAGATTCCAGGGGTCTCAGCTCAGCCCGGGTTTTCCTCAGCTCGCGAAAGAAGAGATGCGGCACAGCAACCGGAGGTCGACATCATCAGTGATGTTGAGATTGCAGGAGTCTCAACTCAGCCCGGGTCTTCCCCTGCTCATGAAAGGAGAGATGAGGCACAACAACCTGGGTCTCCAAGTGTGTTCATCTCCAGTCCTCGGACAGTTGACCCCAGCCCTACCACTGGGGTAATTGGTGGCAAGGCTCCTGCTACCGAAGCCTCTTGCGTTGAACTGTCGTCTTCCTTATCCGCAGAGGGAAGCGATTTTGAGGATGAGGTCGACTATGGTGACGAACCCGCCCCTCCTGATCCGAGTAAATTTTCACACATCTCGGAGGAGGAAATACATGGGTGCGAGCCGTTGACGGTATCACCATTGGCGGCAGTTATTCCCGCTGGAGGTACTTTTTTTTTTACCTTCTGACTTAATTTCTTTTTTCATTTTGAAAAGGAGGTTTTAACATTCTCCTTTTATGCTGTAGGGTTGGCCGAGGATATTGAGGCTGCAACCTCCTCGCATATCAAGGAGATGGTGCAAGAGTTGACCCAGCCGGAAGGAGTTGAGACTCCAGCCGCCGAGATGCCTCCAGAGAAGGCAACTACTGAAATCGAGGAGACTCCCACTCTGCAGGACGAGGAGGCAACCACTGAAGCCAGGGAGACTTCTACTCTGCAGGATGAGGAGGCAACCACTGAAGCCAGGGAGACTTCTACTCTGCAGGATTCGCCCAAGAATTTGACATCTCTGGACCTCCAACTTGGTAAGAAAGTTTTGATGTCTTGGATGTTTCTCTTTTCAGCATTGTAGCTAATGTTGAGATAATTTGCAGAGAGAACTGGGGGGGCTCAGGTGGAGAGTCTGACGGTCAGTGCCCCTCCGGAAGGCCACACAGCTCAAGCCTCGGCCGAGGTTTCTGAGGAGGTCGAGCTCACCATTATGTCATCAGCTGTGGAGGTTCCTGCAGAGGTAGCACTCCCAGAAGCGCTAGTGGCTACTCTTGCTCCTGCCGTACCGGTGGTCAGCCCGACTCTTGCGCGAGAAGAGCCGGCTTACATCCCTCACCCCGTGATAGAAAGGGGGTCGGGGAGCACCTCGGTCGATGATACTATGGAGTTCCTGACATGCAAAACAGTGTAGCATTTCTTTGACTCGATGCGGTCATGCATCGATTTCATCCTGTCTGGGGGTAGCTCCTTTGAATTCGCCCGGATGTTTCTCAGAAACTTGGCCGAGAACATCAAGTTAGCCGGAGGCCCTTCGCTAGCCCAGGCGTGTCTGCTGGTGGTGGAGCAGCTGGGACAAGACCTGAGAGAGCTTCGATCCCTGGAGGATGCCGGTTCATTCCACGAAGCCCAGGAAACTCTGAATAGGCTCCTTGCTGCTCAAGAGCAGGAGCGAAGGGAGGTGGAGGAGAAGATAATCGATAACACCCGTCTTCTCGAAGGTTTCCAGGCTGATCATCAACGGCTAGCGGTCGAGTCCAAGGAATCTGTCATGATCATACAGGCTGCAAAGCAGGCTATCCTTGACTCTCGGGCTGCTATAGCCAGGGCTGAGGCCATGATTGCTTTTAACGAACAGAGGCTCGCTACCTCTGAAAAGAGGCTAGCGGAGTTAGATGCTGCCAAGGCGCGAGTTGAAGCAAACCTCTCTGTTCGTTCATCCGAGTTGGAATCCCTCCGAGTACAAGCGCAGGGATTTTATCTTAGGCGGATCTGCGGGCCCAAGCTCTCATGGAGGCTGAGAAGGCGCGTCAACATAAGATACATCGCCTTAGAGAGCAAATCCGTTCCTTGGCGAACTAGGACTTGTAGCCTTCTTCTTTTTTTTTAAAGAAAAAGGACACTCTATTCACCAAGAGTGTTTGTACTTGCTTTTACCATTTTTTTTGAATAGTAAAAGTCTTTGAAGTTCTTGTTCCATCTTTATTGCCTTGCTGTAGATGAATTCCACTTCTTTTAATGAAACGCGGCGTTGACTCAAGTCTTCTTGATGAGACGCGGCATTGATTCATAGAGAGAGACGCGGTCATCAGTTCATAGGAACTTAGGCAGAACTAAGTCCTTTTGCTGAGACGCGGCGTCAAAACGCGAATCCGTCCTGCTAATGAAGACGCGATTCAAGTGGACGTGAAGGACGCAGTTTTTTGAGTGTGACTCACTGGTCGCAGTCCTTAAGGATGCAGCGCTGGGTCTTTTGACTAGGTGCAAAAACCCATCACTACCTATGCAGACGCAGCTCCTCTGATGAAGACGCGAGGGACGCGGCCTTGTGTATCTTCCCACTAATCCCACAATGGCCCAAGTCTTTCGCTGAATTAAGTGTTTTCCCTTAAAATGGGCCCCGTTTGCTGAAGGGACGCAACTTTGGATCACGCGGACATTCCTCTGGAATGCAGGTGGACGTCATTCAGTTTGAAAAAGGGGACGCGGATTCCTGGACGCGGCTTTCTCATCTGCGTCTTGATGTAACTTCCCATGCGTTAAATGCGGCCTGACTTAAAGATTTCATGAGATCTTTCAAGTCTTCACTGACGATTGGAAACCGGGTCGTCCGTTGTTTCCCGAAGCAGTTGTCCACGCGTTGGTTCCTCATTGGACTCAGGCGTTAATGCCTTTCAATGCAAAACTGGCGCTGGCGGTTTGAGGCCAGCGTCTGCGACGCTTCCCGAAGCAACGTTCCACGCGTCAGACTCCTATTGGACTTTGACGGTCGTGCGGTCATTAAGGCCGACGGGAACCATTAATGGAAGATATCAGGGGCTGCCTATAAATAGGGCTCACCCTCTCCCCCTTTAACAACCCAAACTTAGACTGTTTTCTTTTGATTTGCTCTGAGAAATTCTGCCTTCTTCAGAGTTTCTAACAGGGGTCTGTCTCCATGGATGGGGGCGACTCTGTGGATGAAGATGACCCAGAGCTTTCACGCTTCTGTTTGGTCTCTTCAGGAGAAAGCATCTCTTTTCAACTCTTGATAGAGGCCTCTGCGGGTATGCCGTCCCGACTTGCCATGATATCTTTAGTGTACCCAGGCTTGCACCTTGGCATCTCTTAAAGAGATATCACTATCTGGATGAAGTCTTAGTTGGTGCATTCTTTTTTTTTTTGGAATTTGCGCCATCGACTTGAACTTCTCTGGACGCGAGTACAGAAGTCTTTGGCACTTGGCGCTAGCTTTGCTCATGAAGCTCGCGTTTTAAGGCCACTGACTTGGATGAATTCCAACTCAGGTTGAAGGTTTCAGACCAGAATCTTGCAACTCCTGTTCATTCAACAGGGAGATGGCAATTTTTTCGGCATCTGAGTCTTTTCGCGCCTGGTGTGTTAGACGCAGATGCAAAAAATTGGACTGCGTTTGAACCCTACGTGTATCACAGTTTTAACTCGCGTCTGTTTCTGCCACCGCGGAAGTTTTGGCTCACTGCGTGGGTCATTCCCGCGTCTGTAGTCTTTGGCAATAACTGCGTCTGTCACTTAGTTTTCTCTGTTGAAGCGTACTAAGTTCTAGAAGTTCTGATTCCTTTGTTTATTCGTTGCAGGTAGGCTTGATCGTCCTTTTTCTCGTTCGCTGGGCCCGTGGGAGAATATATCGGCCAGCGAACTTGTTCGATGTTCGTCCACAAGGGAAGAAATCATAGTCTCCATCGTCCACAAGGGAAGAAATCACGATCCCTGACGGGGACTTAACCCTCGTCAAGATCTCTTTGAACGTGACGCACCAGTCATGCTTGCAGGCTGGTCACGGTCACAGTGGGTATGGCGGCGAGGGGGTTACGGTGGATATAGTGGCAGATAGCATCCCCTTCCTCTCTCACCCCAGAAGTGACATCAAGGACACTCCATATTTGTTGGATGGCCTTCTGGCGAGAGAGATGCTCATGAATGAAGGGTTGCAGGGCTTTCTGCTGCCACCGGACCTCAAGAACACCATTGCTCTTGGCTTAGTCAGCTAGGGCTCTTTCGATGTTTACATCATGCATCGTGGTGCAGCCAACTTCTATTGTCGTCACAGTTTGGCGCTTTTCCAAACATCGTGCACTTGGAATCAGATGCGACTTCAAGGAGTGAGTACGGCCTCTGAGAGAGAGAGGGACTTCTTTGTACTCCTTAATTGTAACACTCAATCTTATTGTATAAGAGAGCGTTTTGTATCACTTTCATATGCCTGGATATAAATAAAAGTGACATTTTTCTTTCTGCCTCTTTCTATTGTCTTGAACCTTTTGTCTTCAGTCAGACGCATAGAAGCAGAAGATCTTTGACTTCGTCAAAATTATGATGATAATCTTAATAAGTCAAATTTTGTAGGGAAAGATCCTATTTCAGGAACTTTAACAATACTGTCAGAGGTGTAATATTAACTTGACAGAGATGAAATAATGTTTAGCGGACGTGTCAATCTATAAAGGAGAATGACAAGTGAAACTCGTACCCCCAGGGAAAATGGGCCTTTATCAAGGTTTAGGATTCACTTGATTAAGCTCAGCTGGGGATTTGAAGGAAAACACCGTTAATGGTGTAGTATTAACCTAACAATGTGTTTAGGTAGACTTGTTATTTTGTTGAAGAGAATAACAAGTGAGACTAGACTCGCAGGGAATCTAGGAAAATCTTTACCGTTAGAGGTGTGATATTAACTTAACGGGTTGAAAGTTGTCTTGCCAGAAGTATGATGTTAACTCGACAAGAATGTGAATCAGAGGTGTGATATTAACTTGACTCAGAAGCATTTCAGCTTTCGTTTGGGAAAACTGAGAGTGTCACTGACATAGGTGTAATGTTTAACTTGACAGTGAGGGTAATGCTAGAGGTGTAATGTGAAACTTAGCATTGGTCATCTCGGCTTGGATAAGAAGTCGAGGAAAAGTCATGGCCATAAGTGTATTGTTGAACTTAGCAATGACTTAGATGCTAGAGGTGTAATGTTAACTTAGCATCATTTGTTTCAGCTTCAACACGGAAGTCTGAAGGAAAGTGACTGTCAGAGGTGTGGTATTAAACTTGGCAGAAACTTGATGTACTGTTTAGAAGTGTAATGTTAACTTAACAGTAATTTGTCAGAGGTGTGATATTAACTTGACAGAAACTTGATTTGCGATATGAGCAATTTGAGGACCTGTCGTTCTATTGATAAGAATGGACAGGTGGAGTATGAAGTGCCAGAGGTATAGTGTTAACTTGGCAACAACTGTATCTTGTAGGCCTACCATTCTGTGGATGAGAATTGGTAAGGGATTTTGGAGGGGAGAGTGAAGTTGAGTCCACTTAGGATTTTTAGCAAACCCTCAGCTATCAACGGATTTGAGGTGCCTTTACCAACTACCGTTTGAGTTGGGCTAGTTATGCTATTCCCCTCAACATGATGAGTTGTCGAAGATTTATGTTGGGCTTAGAAGCCAACATTTTCCTCTATCCTTAGCCATCGGAGGCGTTGGATATTAATGAAGAAATTCTTCTTGTTTTGATCAGAGGTGTAATTTTGAACTTCATCGGAGGAGTACTATTAAGGATAGTACTTCTTCAAGAATCTGCCATTGATCGGCATCATGATTGTATCGCCATTTGAGATTATGAGGCGATACGATCCATTCGAGTAGACTGACTCTACCACAAACGGTCCTTCCCATTTGGGTTGGAATTTTCCTTTTGTCTTGTGCGTCATCACCATGGGTCTTCTGACGGCTAAGACAAGATCGCCTTTCTTGAAAGTTCGCATTTTAACTTTCTTGTTGAAGGCTTTGGTAATTCGAGCTTGGTAAAGCTCGATTTGTTGTTGGGCCTGCAAACGCTTATCGTCTAAGGCCTCCAATTCTTGGAGTCGCTGTTGATGCTTCTCCTCTGTTGTCATCTCCGCTGTCAAGGCGACGCGTAGAGATGGAATTTGGATTTCCAGTGGAAGCACGGCTTCATACCCATATACCAAAGAAAATGGCGTGGCTTTAGTTGGGGTTCGAACAGTTGTGCGATAGGCCCATAAGCATTCACCTAGCTTATCGTCCCAGTCTCGTTGACTTTTTGAGACGAACTTCTTGAGAAGCTTGGCAATAGTCTTGTTGAAAGCTTCTGCGAGGCCGTTAGCGGCAGGATAGTATGCCGTCGAGGACACACTCTGGATTCTGAACTTAGCGCAAAATCTCTGGAACGCCTGGCTGATGAACTGGGGTCCATTATCATGGACAATTCGTCGAGGTACACCGAAACGGTAAATAACGTGATGTTTCACGAACTTGATCACGTTAGACGATTTTACCTCCTTCAGAGAAATAGCTTCGGCCCATTTAGAGAAATAATCAGTTATTGCCAAAATAAACCGATGTCCCTTTGATGATGGTGGGCTGATAGGACCAACCACATCCATCCCCCACATTTCAAATGGCCAGGTAGAGGTCGTGGAGTGGAGATACCCTGGTGCTTGATGGATGAAATCGCCATGTACTTGGCAGGCGTGACATCTTTTGGCATAAGTGATGGTATCGGCAATCATCTTGGGCCAGTAGTAACCCAATCTTTGGAGTCGATGTGCCAGTTTTGGGCCAGGTTGATGGGCTCCACACATACCATCGTGGGATTCTTTCAATACCTCTTGGGTCTCTTTTGGTGAGAGGCATCGGAGCAAGACCCCGTCATGCGATCGACGATACAATGTTCGTGTAATCGCATTGTAGTAAAATTTAGGGGTTTTCCTTCGAATGGCAGCCGCTTCCTTGGCGTCCTCAGGCAGGATGCCATACAAGACATAGTCGATATAGGGGAATCGCCAGTCTTTAAGCTCTGGCCCGGTTGACAATTCCAGCGCTTCTTTGCCTTGATACTCTCCCTTTGACTCCTGATAGTCTTCGAGGGCAGTTCTCGGGCAGTACAGGTCGTGGCTGTAGACGAATACCTTCTCCATTGCTCTAGCTGGAAGAGCTAAAGAGCCGCGAGGGACGCCAGTGCATCTGCATGTGCATTTTGCCTGCGCGGTACATGGTCAATGTAGAAGTTTGTGAACCTCTCGGCCATGTGGATAGTTGCGTTGTAGTAGGGTACTAGGTCCTCATGTCTGACTTCGTACTCCCCGCGAACTTGGCTAACAATGAGTTTGGAGTCACCGTATGCCTCGAGATTTTTAACGCCAATCTCATCAGCGAGCTGCATCCCAATCAAAAGAGCGTTGTATTCTGCTACATTGTTGGAGCAAGGCTCAGTTAGCGAGACAGCTCGAGGAATCACATAGTTCTGTGGCGAGACGAGTACTACTCCTACCCCCGCTACGATGTGTCCTTTTGGGCTTGTTCTGGATGCACCGTCAAAGAAGAGTTGCCACACTTGACTTTCGAACGATGTCTGAGTTAGGCAGGCTTCAGCGACCTCATCTGGGAGATCGTCGTAAAGTTTGGTTGCCCTCAGATCTGGATGCTCAGCCAGGAAATCCGCCACCGCTTGTCCTTTAATGGCCTTCTGTGGTAAAAAGTGCATTTCATATTGAGATAACAATATGGCTTATTTTGCCAGTCGGCCATTTAGCGATGAAGGTTTTGTCATGAGTAACCTCAAGGGGTTGACTTTTGATATGACATTTATGGTTTGGCCCGCCAGGTAGTGTCGCATTTTCTGAATGGCGAACACCGGTGCCAAACATTCCTTCTCGATCGGGTTGTACCGATGTTCGGCTCCGATCATTGTTCTACTCAGATAGTAGATCGCTTGCTCTCGTCCTTGGTTATCATGCTGAGCTAGTAGAGCTCCCAAAGAATGATCCATTGCCCGGACGTATACCAGGAAAGGTTTTCCGGATATCGGAGCTGCAAGGACTGGTGGTTGGGTGAGGTATTGTTTGATTTCCTCAAATGCTTGTTGACAAGCGTCGTCCCAAATGAACGAGACACCCTTCTTCATTAGCTTAGTGAAGGGTTGGCATCTTCCGGAGAGGTTTGAGATGAACCTACGGATGTACGCCAATCGTCCTTGCAATCCCCTGAGTTCCTTGAGATTTCTCGGAGGTTGCATCTCCTGGATAGCGCGAACCTTTTCCGGGTCCAGATGAATTCCCGTGGAGGTTACAACAAATCCTAAGAATTTGCCACTGGCCACCCCCAGGAAGGACTTGGTGGGATTCATCTTCAACTGATGAGCTCGCATGATGTCAAAAACCACCTTCAGGTCAGCTATGTGATCATTTTTAGTGCGGCTTTTTACCGCGATGTCGTGAACATAATATTCCACCGTTTTGTGTATTTGCTGATGGAAAATGGCGTTCATGGCCCTTTGATATGTTGCCCCCGCATTCTTCAGTCCGAAGGGCATGACGGTATAGCAGTAGACCCCCAATGGTGTCCTGAAGGAGGTGTGCTTTTCGTCGTCAGGATACATTTTAATTTGATTGTATCCTGAGAATCCATCCATGAAGGATATTCATTCGAATCCACAAGTATTGTCAATCATGACATCTGTAATCGGCAGTGGGAATTCGTCTTTGGGGCAAGCCTCGTTTAGATCACGGAAGTCGATGCAGATCCGGATCTTCCCGTTCTTCTTGGCAACTGGGACAATGTTGGCTACCCAGTCGGGATGTTGTTCTTCCCTAATGAAGCCAGAATCAATAAGTTTTCTGACTTCTGATTGAATTGCCTCCATTATTTCTGGACGGAACCATCGCTACTATTGTTTGACAGGTTTTGCGTCTGGATTGATGTTGAGGCGGTCCATAGCCACTTGAGGATCAAGTCCAGGCATGTCCTCGTAATTCTAGGCGAAGACGTCTATATACTCTTGTACAAGAGATATTAGATCCTTCTTCTCCGAAGGTGACAGGCCGTCACTTATGAAGATGGGCTTAGGATTGGCCTCATCTCCTAGATTGACTTGAACAACCTTGTCTTCTGTGGGTGGCTCGCGCTGTTCAAAGCGGGTATCCCAAAGAGTATTTAAATGTTTGATCCAAGGATCTGTATCAGACTGGATCATTTCTTCATCTCCGTCTTCCAGGTGGCTTGTTGAAACCATGTTCACTGAAAGTTCTCTGAAGATGTTGCCGACACTGACATCTGACTCCCACGATGACGTGCCTGAAGAGTAATTATGACCTGATGGCCCTCCAGAATCAGAGGCTGATGGGATCGGAGTCGATACATAGCCCAACCCCCGGCACGTCCGATGATAATAATCGGGG
Organism: Agave tequilana; assembly: GCA_038442645.1. Taxonomy (NCBI): domain Eukaryota; kingdom Viridiplantae; phylum Streptophyta; class Magnoliopsida; order Asparagales; family Asparagaceae; genus Agave; species Agave tequilana. Next base: position 39,489 of record JAVJIF010007375.1, on the reverse strand, counting down.
GCTTTCCCTTTCGGCACAAAGGATCGAAGTAGCGTTCTCCTTCCTTTGCCGAAGTTCAACTCGGGTGTGTTGGTTAGATCGTATCCCATGCACTTCATCATTTTGAGCGCTTTTGGTTCAAAATGACCGAACTGAGGGGATTCCTCCTCGCCTTCCGATTCTTCGCGGGGCGTTGGTTCAGACGAGATTCGCCCAAAAAGAATTGGTTTTTTTGCCTTTCCGTCTGGCTGGAACCATAAATATAGATTCTTACGCATTACCATTATCTTGGTATGTCCCGAAGGATGATTTTACTGGTACATGCAACGATGTCAAAGTATCCATTGCCGACAGAGGTCATCATCTACATCAGTGCTAGTATCTGACGGTATTGAATCAGAAGCAAACACAGACAAATACGCTAAATCTAATTCTTCATTAATGTACCAACCGCCTACATCGTCGGTGGTATTATCAACATCGGGCTTATCAATGCTCTTTACAGGTAGATCTAGCTCCCACACACACTCATCTTCCTCCAGCTCAGTATCGGCTTCATTGCCAGAGTCTGGTTCTTCCGGTTGCTGGACTTCATTCGTCTCCCCGGGATCTTGGTACAGTAAGGAGTCTGTGAAATAATTCTTGACCCCTTTGAATGGATGCCTTTCGGCAATTAATGTCTGCACCTTTCTATTCTCGTCAATGTATTTCATGACTTGATGGAGAGTAGAGGGAACGATGGAGTTGCGGTGAATCCACGGCCGTCCCAGCAATAGGTTGTAGGAAGTGTCGGCATCAATGATGTAGCATGTCACTTCCGACTTTAAACTTCCAATCTGGCATTTGAGCTTAATCTTCCCCATCGGACGGGTCCTGTTAGCATTGAACCCGTAGATAGTTGTCTGGGTAGGGCTCAAACGATGAGTAGGAATGCCCAGATGTTGCATGACCCGGCGAGGCATGATGCTCAACGCGGACTCTAGATCTAACTGAATGCGGTTCACTTCAGATGATCCAATATACCCTGTGAAGTACAGGGGTCGATCATGCTTCCCTTTAACCTGCATATCCTCTGCCGTGAAGGTGATGCAGGGGGCATTCTGGGAGGTGTGGAGACAATTCTCTACATCTTCCTCCTTTGGCACCTGGGTCATGAAGACCTCAGCGTTTGCCAGAGCCTCTTGTAGAGCTTCTCTGGTTGATTTTGACAGCCTAAGAAGCTCATACAAGGTAATCCGTGCCGGGATGTTGGCCAATTGAGCCAGGACATCAAAGCGGTAAGGCACCGTAGATCCTTCCGCGATGCCCTTTTGAAGGGCTCGAGAAAATCGAGTCTCCTTCTATTTCTCAACTGGTTGTTTTGTGGAGGGTTGGTTGGCTCTGCAGCTGGTTGTGGAGGGGTTGCCGCTGTTTTGCCATACTGCTTCAAGTAGGGCTGTCCTGAACGGGTTTCTGCCACTAGCCGATCGGGTTCTGCGGCCAGAACTATTGTCTCCTCTTCCGAGTCGGTTAGCAAAGGAATATCGGTATCCGTTTCTCGAGAAGAGGCACACACCACATTGGAGGATGACGCCTTTGCCTTGCCTTTGGACTTCTTATTAGTTACAGTAGTCCATTGCTGGGCGTCAACAAGGTCAGGATGGACCCACATGATTTCCCCTCGAGGTGTAGGGACGGGTACTAGGCCCTTCTCTTGTTGCTGGTGAGGATCCGTGTTGACCACTCTTAGCTCTCCTTTCGGAACAGGGACCACCCCCGAAGGCGTTGGGGGTTGTCTTCCGAACTGGAGAACTGACGTCATGTTAGCCGTCACCTTCTTCTGCTCTGGTCGGAGTTTTAATACCTCCGCGTCAATCAGGGCCTAAAGGATATCCTTGAAGACGTAGCAGCTTTTGGTGGGGTGTCCCAACATTCTGTGGTATAGGCAGTAATTGGGATTGTCGGTTTTACCGACTTCTCCAGGGCGCCTGGCTTCAGGGAGCTTCAGTCTATTGCTCTTGTTGAGTAGTTTAAAGAGCGAATCGACATGTTCCTCCTTGAAAGAATACTGCTTGTTGGCGCGTGGCTGGCTCGGAGAGCCACTCGCCTTGATCGGTTGAGGTTTGGCGGGAGATTTGGTCTCTGTTGCCAAATTATCCTTCCGCTTTGTCTGGAGGGATGTGTCTGGCGCACGCCTGGTTGACCTCTCTAGCCATGGCTTCCCTTCTTCTGCCCTGACGCGGGCGACAATCTCCTCAGCCTGTTCACCTTGTTGGACCAGCTGCTTCTAGGTGCGGCTTTCAGTAACTCCTTGTAGGCTGTCTAAAAATCACTAAAAGACAAGCCATTAAAAAGTAGAGTTTCAAGTTCAAGGCGCGTGGGCTCGACACCCGCGTCTCAACATCAAGGCGCGTGGGCTCGACACCCACGTCTCAACATCAAGGCGCGTGGGCTCGACACCCGCGTCTCGGTTATAACCGCCCTGGTCATTGGGCCAGTCGCCGCCCACATAGCAGGGAGGTCAGCCCCTCATTGTGGAGCGTTTTTAAGGGGCACGTTTACCCTGAAACCCCTATAAATAGCCCCGTCGCTATTGAAGAAGGGGTCGGATTTTCTTTAGTTAGACGACAACAAGACAGAGACAGGAGAAAGAGAGTTAAACTCTTCAACAAGCTCGCTGCGTACGAGTTGCCCTTTGCCTACCTTCTCTTTGTGAGTTTTGGTAGACAGAGCTGTGTTACTCCTTCTACCAGCCAAAGAGAAGATCCCTGATGATCCCGACGGTCATCCGGTCAACGGAGAATAAGATTCACTCTCCACCGCCACACGAAGAACCCAGCACTAAACAAAGGGAGGATTCAAGACTCAACATCCTCCCTCCCTTGTAATCGGAGTATTAATCCGTTGTAAACTTTCAATTGATTCAAGGAAACTTTACGCAAGATTTTTCCTCTGCGAATAAGAGATGGCGACTCCGCTGGGGACTTCATTTGTCACTGATGAGCAAATCGTGGCGCAGGATGACGTCCTTCGTGAGGGAAAGATGGTCGAATCGCTCGTTGTCGAGTTCGACCAGGCAAAGTACGAAGAGTTTCTCTCTTCCGGATCCAAGAGCCCCAGGACCCGCGTCTGCCGCAGGGTCTCTACGGGGAATGCCCCCGAAGCCCGATCTGAAGCTCTCTCGGGTGCTGCTGCTGCCAACTGTGCCAAGCAAGATACACGCGCCAACACCTCTCAGAAGGCCCGCGTGATCTCAGGCACAACTGCTGCTGCGGTCAGCCGCGCAGCACTGAACACACGCGTCAATGTCTCTCAGGAGACCCGCGTGGTCCAAATCTCTGGTGTCCAGCATCAGGTCGTCGTTGGTCTCTCTCCACCTCCACGACACAACCGAAATGCCGAGCGTCGTCAGAGGAGACGTGCGCGTCAGCTACAAGTTGGAACCTCTAGTTGTCCGACTGAGGCTGGACGCGACGTACAACCTGGCGCCTTGCCCGCGCCACGTCCAGCATGAGAAGTCTGCGTTTGGCGGCCCAAACGCGAGACTCCTCAAGCTAGGTCCTCTGACGACCAACTCACCAAATGCCAAGGTGAAGCCTCTGCGCCTCGTCAAGCGCGAGAGGCACGCGCCCATAAGCGTGGGGCCCGACAGCCCATCCTCTCTCAAACGTCTCTGCCCCGACGCGCCGAGCCGCAGCGCGGCAATCACGTCTCGTCCCAACAGAGACGCCTGACGCGCGTCTTACAGCCGCGGTGTGAAAATCGCGTCCCTGAAGCCTGCGTCCAGGCTATACAGCACATGAATGCCTCCTGTCTTCGACGTTGTGAGGATAGTCTCTTTGATCCCCCTCCCGTGGATTTGAGGGATTACTTGACGAAGAAAAGAAGTGCCAATCAGGTCACTTCATCATGTTGCTGCCAACGGCTCATCCGTATGCTTTCTGAGTGCCGTTGTGGTTCAGGTGTGCGCCAGCAGTCTTTAGTTAGATAGCTGACCTGGATTCCCCCGTCAGCCAAAAGAAGGCGCTCCCACAGAAGAATAACCTTCTCTGACATTGAGTACCCGGAGCTCACTGCGAATATGACGAGCAGGAGCAAGGGAAAACAACCTGCAGTCAGCTCTGACGAGTCTGACTCTGAGCCGGAAGGAGTGCACCGACACACTCGCACCCGGACCGGGGCCATTCCCCCGATTGATTATAATGCCTTAGCCCATGGCATTAAAGTGAATGATTCTCACTCCGCCGTAGTGGAATCACGGGCTTCAAACTCTTCCGTTGAGAAGGAGGCCTCCGCCTACATGACAGGCACTCCTGAGGAAACGGCTAGACGTTTAGAACAAATCCAGAAGGCACAAATGGATATGATTCTTTCTCAGCAGGAATCTATCGACTCCCTCGAGCAGATGCTTGCACAGTTGCTCGAAGATAGGAGGAAGTCTCCTCCTAAAAAGACGAAGGGCAAAGGGAGAAAGGGAGAAAGCTCATATTCCGAACCTTCTGAGGAGAGGCATCGATCTACTTCTAGTTCGTCCAAATCCTCGTAGCAAGTAAAGGGCGACCAAGACCAGGGAAAGGCTCATGCTAAAAGAATGAGTCAATTGGAGCAACGCCTCGAGGCCCTTACCAACCGTAAAGGCCTCCAAGAAGCTGGGGTGGTCCGGCCCTATCCTGCTGAATGGGACTTGGTTCCATACCCATCCAAGTTCAAGGCTCCAACCCTTCAAGCATTCGATGGGAAAGGGTCACCCAACCAACACATCTACTACTTTAAATCCCAAACCGGGAATGTAGTAGATAACGACGCCATCCTGGCTCGTCTGTTCATCGGCACCCTGAAAGGGCTGGCCTTTGAATGGTTCATGAAGCTCCCAGAAGGTTCTATCAAGAACTGGGGCGATTTGGAGAAGCTTTTCTTAACGCGCTTCTTCGAGGATGACTCGGAAGTCACGATGCCCATCCTTTTGGCTACTAAACAGCGAAAGGGAGAGTCCGTCAAGTCTTTCGTGGAAAGATTTCGGAACGTGGCACTCCGATGTCCGAGCGGCATGACCCAGACCACACTGGTGGAAACATGCCGCCACAATCTCCAAACCTCACTCCTTGCTTAAATAGGAGTTTCTGAAAGCCGCACCTGGAAGCAATTAGTCCAACAAGGTGAACAGGCTGAGGAGATTGTCGCCCGCGTCAGAGCGGAGGAAGGTAAGCCCAGGCCGGAAAGGTCGACAAGGCGTGCGCCAGACACATCCCTCCAAACAAAACGGAAGGATAACTTGGCAGCAGAGACCAAACCTCCTGCTAAACCTCAACTGGTCAAGGGAGGTGGCTCTTCAAGCTAACCACGGGCCAACAAGCAATATTCCTTCAAGGAGGAACATGTCGATTCACTCTTTAAACTACTCAACAAGAGTAACCGACTGAAGCTCCCTGAAGCTAGGCGCCCCGAGGAGGTCGGCAAGACCGACAATCCCACCTATTGCTTGTACCACAGGATGCTGGGGCACCCTACCAAAAGCTGCTACGTCTTTAAGGACATCCTTCAAGCTCTGATTGACGCGGAGGTGTTAAAGCTCCGACCAGAGCAGAAGAAGGTGACGGCCAATGTGACGTCAGTTCTCCAGTTCGGAAGACAACCTCCGACACCCTCTGGAGTAGTCCCTATCCCAAGAGGAGAGCTGAGAGTGGTCAACACAGACCCTCACCAGCAGCAAGAGAAAGGCTTGGTACCTGTCCCCACACCTCAAGGGGAAATCATGTGGGTCTACCCTGACCTTGTCAATGAACGGCAATGGACTACTGTGACCAACAGGAAATCCAAAGGCAAGGCAAAGGCTTCATCCTGCAATGTGGTGTGTGCCTCCTCTCGAGAAGCCGAGACTGATGTTCCCTCGTTAACCGATTCCGAGGAGGAAACAATAGTCTTGGCCGCGGAGCCTAACCAACCGATGACGGGAACCCGCTCAGGACAGCCCTACTTGAAGCAGTATGGTGAAACGGCGGCAACCCCTCCACAACCAACTGCAGAGCCAACCAAGCCCTCCACAAGACAACCCGTGGAGAAACAGAAGGAGACTCAATTTTCTCAAGCCCTTCAGAAGGGCATCACGGAAGGATCTACGACGCCTTACCGCTTTGATGTCCTGGCTCAATTGGCCAACATCCCAGCGCGGATTACCTTATATGAACTTCTTAGACTATCAAAGTCGACTAGAGAAGCTCTGCAAGAAGCTCTGGCAAATGCTGAGGTCTTCATGACCCAGGTGCCTAAGGAGAATTGTCTCCACACCTCCCAGAATGCCCCCTGCATCACCTTCACGGCAGAGGATATGCAGGTTAAAGGGAAGCATGATCGACCCCTATACTTCACAGGGTATATTGGATCATCCGAAGTGAATCGCATCCAGGTAGATCTCGGGTCTGCATTGAGCATCATGCCTCGCAGAGTCATGCAGCATCTTGGGATTCCCACTCACCGTTTGAGCCCTACCCAGACGACCATTTATGGGTTCAATGCCAATAGTACCCGTCCGATGGGGAAGGTTAAGCTCAAATGCCGGATCGGAGATCTGAAGACGGAAGTGACATGTTACGTCATCGACGCTGACACTTCCTATAATCTATTGCTAGGACGACCTTGGATTCACCGCAACTCCATCGTTCCCTCCACTCTCCATGAAGTCATGAAATACATTGACGAGGGTGGAAAGGTGCAGACGTTGATTGCCAAAAGGCATCCATTCAAAGGGGTCGAGAATTATTTCACAGACTCCTTACTGTACCAAGATCCTGTGGAGACGGATGAAGTCCCGCAACCGGAAGAACCAGACTCTGGCAATGAAGCCGACACCGAGCTGGTGGAAGATGAGTGTGCGTGGGAGCTAGATCCACCTGTAACGGGCATTAGTAAGCCCGATGTTGATAATACCCCCGCTGATGATGTAGGCGGTTGGTACATTAATGAAGAATTGGATTTAGCGTATTTTTCTGTGTTTGCTTCTGATTCAGTGCCGTCAGACACTAGTACCGACATGGATAACGATCTCTGGTCGGCAATGGATGCCTTGACATCGTTGCACGTACCAGTGAAATCGTCCTTTGAAACATGTCAAAATGTCGACGATGCACAACAATCAATACTCATGGTTCCAGCGAGAAGGAAAGGCCAAAGACCGATTCTTTTCGGACGAATTGATTCCGAGCTAATGAATCATGAAGAATCAGAAAGCGAGCAGGAATCCCCTCAGTTCGGTCATTATGAGCCAAAGACACTCACAATGATGAAAAACATGGGATATGACCTAACCAGCAGACCCGGGTTGAACTTCGGTAAAGGAAGGAGAACGCTACTTCGATCCTTTGTGCCGAAAGGCAAAGCCCCCGATTATTATCATCGGACGCGCCAGGGGTTGGGCTATGTATCGACTCCGATCCCATCAGCCTCTGATTCTAGAGGGCCATCAGGTCATAATTACTCTTCAGGCACGTCATCGTGGGAGTCGGATGTCAGTGTCGGCAACATCTTCAGAGAACTTTCAGTGAACATGGTTTCAACAAGCCACCTGGAAGATGGAGATGAAGAAATGATCCAATCTGATACAGATCCTTGGATCAAACATTTAAATACTCTTTGGGATACCCGCTTTGAACAGCGCGAGCCACCCACAGAAGACAAGGTTGTTCAAGTCAATCTAGGGGATGAGGCCAATCCTAAGCCCATCTTCATAAGTGACGGCCTGTCGCCTTCGGAGAAGAAGGATCTAATATCTCTTGTACAAGAGTATATAGACGTCTTCGCCTGGAATTACGAGGACATGCCTGGACTTGATCCTCAAGTGGCTATGCACCGCCTCAACATCAATCCGGACGCAAAACCCGTCAAACAACAGCAGCGACGATTCCGTCCAGAAATAATGGAGGCAATTCAATCAGAAGTCAGAAAACTTATTGATTCTGGCTTCATCAGGGAAGAACAACATCCCGACTGGGTAGCCAACATTGTCCCAGTTGCCAAGAAGAACGGGAAGATCCGGATCTGCATCGACTTCCGTGATCTAAACGAGGCTTGCCCCAAAGACGAATTCCCCTTGCCAATCACAGATGTCATGATTGACAATACATGTGGATTCGAACGAATGTCCTTCATGGACGGGTTCTCAGGATACAATCAAATCAAAATGTATCCTGACGATGAAAAGCACACCTCCTTCAGGACACCATTGGGGATTTACTGCTACACCGTCATGCCCTTCGGACTGAAGAATGCGGGGGCAACCTATCAGAGGGCCATGAATGTCATTTTCCATCAGCAAATACGCAAAACGGTGGAGTGTTATGTTGACGACATCGCGGTGAAAAGTCGCGCTAAGGGTGATCACATAGCTGACCTGAAGGTGATTTTTGACATCATGCGAGCTCATCAGCTAAAGATGAATCCCACCAAGTCCTTCCTGGGGGTGGCCAGTGGCAAATTCCTAGGATTTGTTGTAACTTCCACAGGAATCCATTTGGACCCGGAAAAGATCCGCGCTATCCAGGAGATGCAACCCCCGAGAAATCTCAAGGAGCTCAGGGGATTGCAAGGATGATTGGCGTACATCCGCAGGTTCATCTCAAACCTTTCCGGAAGATGCCAACCCTTCGCTAAGCTGATGAAGAAGGGTGTCTCGTTCATTTGGGACGACGCTTGTCAACAAGCATTTGAGGAAATCAAGCAATACCTCACCCAACCACCAGTCCTGGCAGCTCCGATATCCGGAAAACCTTTTCTGGTATACGTTCGAGCAATGGATCATTCTTTGGGAGCTCTACTAGCTCAGAATGATGATCAAGGGCGAGAACAAGCAATCTACTATTTGAGTAGAACAATGATCGGAGCCGAACATCGGTACAACCTGATCGAGAAGGAATGTTTGGCACTGGTGTTCGCCATTCAGAAAATGCGACACTATTTGGTAGGCCAGACAATAAACGTCATATCAAAAGTCAACCCCTTGAGGTTACTTATGACAAAGCCTTCATCGCTAAATGGCCGACTGGCAAAATAGGCCATATTGTTATCTCAATATGAAATACACTTTTTACCACAGAAGGCCATTAAAGGACAAGCGGTGGCGGATTTCCTGGCTGAGCATCCAGATCCGAGGGCAACCAAACTTTACGACGATCTCCCAGATGAGGCCGCTGAAGCCTGCCTAACTCAGACATCGTTCGAAAGTCAAGTGTGGCAACTCTTCTTTGACGGTGCATCCAGAACAAGCCCAAAAGGACACATAGTAGCGGGGGTAGGAGTAGTACTCGTCTCGCCACAGAACTATGTGATTCCTCGAGCTGTCTCGCTAACTGAGCCTTGCTCCAACAATGTAGCAGAATACAACGCTCTTTTGATTGGGATACAGCTCGCCGATGAGATTGGCGTTAAAAATCTCGAGGCATACGGTGACTCCAAACTCATCGTTAGCCAAGTTCGCGGGGAGTACGAAGTCAGACATAAGGACCTAGTACCCTACTACAACGCAACTATCCACATGGCCGAAAGGTTCACAAACTTCTACATCGATCATGTACCACGCAGGCAAAATGCGCATGCAGATGCCCTTGCGTCCCTCGCGGCCTCCTTAGCTCTTCCAGCTGGAGCAATGGAGAAGGTATTCGTCTACAGCCACGACCTGTACTGCCCGAGAACCGCCCTTGAAGACTATCAGGAGTCAAAGGGAGAGTATCAAGGCAAAGAAGTGCTGGAATTGTCAACCGGGCCGGAGCTTAAAGACTGGCGATTCCCCTATATCGACTATGTCTTGTATGGCATCCTGCCTGAGGACGCCAAAGAAGCGGCTGCCATTCGAAGGAAAGCCCCTAAATTTTACTACAATGCGATTACACGAACATTGTATCGTCGACCGCATGACGGGATCTTGCTCCGGTGCCTCTCACCAAGCGAGGCTCAAGAGGTATTGAAAGAAGCCCACAACGGCATGTGTGGAGCCCACCAACCTGGCCCAAAACTAGCACATCGACTCCAAAGATTGGGTTACTACTGGCCCAAGATGATTGCCGATGCCATCACTTATGCCAAAAGATGTCATGCCTGCCAAGTACACGGCGATTTCATCCATCAAGCACCAGGGTACCTCCACTCTACGTCCTCTACCTGGCCATTTGAAATGTGGGGAATGGACGTGGTTGGCCCTATCAGCCCACCATCATCAAAAGGACATCGGTTTATTTTGGCAATAACCGATTATTCTCTAAATGGGCCGAAGCTATTCCTCTGAAGGAGGTAAAATCGTCTAACGTGATCAAGTTTGTGAAACATCACGTTATTTACCGTTTCGGTGTACCTCGGCGAATTGTCCATGACAATGGACCCCAGTTCATCAGCCAGGCATTCCAGAGATTCTGTGCCAAGTTCAGAATCCAGAGTGTGTCCTCAACGGCATACTATCCTGTCGCTAACGGCCTCGCAGAAGCTTTCAACAAGACTATTGGCAAGCTTCTCAAGAAGTTCGTCTCGAAAAGTCAACGAGACTGGGACGACAAGTTGGGTGAATGCTTATGGGCTTACCGCACAACTGTGCGAACCCCAACTAAAGCCACGCCATTTTCTTTGATATATGGGTGTGAAGCCGTGCTTCCACTGGAAATCTAAATTCCATCTCTACGCGTCGCCTTGACAGCGGAGATGACAACCGAGGAGAAGCATCGACAGCGACTCCAGGAATTGGAGGCCTTAGACGATAAGCGTTTGCAGGCCCAACAACAAATCGAGCTTTACCAAGCTCGAATTACCAGAGCCTTCAACAAGAAAGTTAAAGTGCGAACTTTCAAGAAAGGCGACCTAGTCTTAGCCGTCAGAAGACCCATGGTGATGACGCACAAGACAAAAGGTAAATTTCAACCCAAATGGGAAGGACCATTCGTAGTAGAGTCAGTCTACTCAAATGGATCGTATCGCCTCATAACTTCAAATGGCGATACACTCATGATGCCTATCAATGGCAGGTTCTTGAAGAAATACTATCCTTAAATGGTATTCTTCCGCTGATCAAGTTAAAAGTACACCTCTGATCAGACATCCGACGCCTTCGACGGCTAAGGATAGAGGAAAATGTTGGCTTTTAAGCCCAACATAAGTCTTCGACAACTCATCATGCTGAGGGGAATAGCATGGCTAGCCCAACTCAAACGGTAGTTGGTAAAGACACCTCAAATCCGTTAATAGCTGAGGGTTTGCTAAAAATCCTAAGTGGACTTGACTCCACTCTCCCCTCCAAAATCCCTTACCAATTCTCATCCACAGAATGGTGGGTCTACAAAATACAGTTGTTGTCAAGTTAACACTATACCTCTGACATTCCAAACTCCACTTGTCAATTCTCATCAATAGAATGACAAGTCCTCAAAATTGCTCGTATCGCAAATTAATTCTTGTCAAGTTAACATCACACCTCTGACAAATTACTGTTAAGTTCAACATTACACTTCTAACAGTAATCAAGTTGTTGTCAAGTTAATATTAAACCTCTGACAGTCGCTTTCCTTCAGACTTCCATATCAAAGCTGAAATGAATGATGCTAAGTTTAACACTACACCTCTAGCATCTAAGTCATTGTTAAAGTTCAACAATACACCTATGACAAAGAATTTCCCTCGAACTTCCGTATAGGAGTTGAGATGACCAATGCCAAGTTCAACATTACACCTCTAGCATTACCCTCACTGGCAAGTTAAAAATCACACCTATGTCAGTGACACTTTCAGTTTTCCCAAACGAAAGCTGAAATGCTTCTGAGTCAAGTTAATATCACACCTCTGATTCACATTCTTGTTAAGTTAACATCACACTTCTGGCAAGACAACTTTCAACCCGTTAAGTTAATATCACACCTCTAACGGTAAAGATTTTCCTAGATTCCCTGCGAGTCTAGTCTCACTTGTTACTCTCTTCAATAGAATAACAAGTTTACCTAAACACGTTGTTAGGTTAATACTACACCATTAACAGTGTTTTCCTTCAAATCCCCAGCTGAGCTTAATCTTGAAAAAGGCCCATTTTCCCTGGGGGTACGAGTTTCACTTGTCATTCTCCTTTATAGATCGACAGGTCCATAAAATTATCCTATCTATTGTCAAGTTAATATTACACCTCTGACAGTAAAGTTCCTTCCCTACAAAATTTGACTTATTTTTGACAAAGTCAAAGATTTTCTGCTTCTATGCGTCTAACTGAAGACAAAAGGTTCAAGACAATAGAAGAGACAAAAGAAAAAATGTCACTTTTATTTATATCCAGGCATATGAAAGTGATACATGAAAGTGATACAAAACGCTCTCTTATACAGTATGATTGAGTGTTACATTTAAGAAGTACAAAGAAGTCCCTCTCTCTCTCAGAGGCCGTACTCACTCCTTGAAGTCGCATCTGATTCCAAGTGCAAGATGTTTGGAGGGGCGCCAAAATAGAATCAGACATTGTGACAACGATCAGAAGCTGGTTGCACCACGATGCATGATGTAAACATCGAAAGAGCCCTAGCTGACTAAGCTAAGAGCAATGGTGTTCTTGAGGTCCGGTGGCAGCAGAAAGCCCTGCAACCCTTCATTCATGAGCATCTCTTTCCCCAGCAGGCCATCCAGCAGACATGGAGAGTCCTCGATGTCACTTCTGGGGTGAGAGAGGAAGGGGATGCTAACCACCACTATATCCACCGTAACCCTCTCGCCGCCATCCTTACTCTGACCATGCCATGCCACCAAGCATGACTGGTGCGTCGCATTCAAAGAGATCTTGGCGAGGGTTAAGTCCCCGACAAGGGCCATGACTTCTTCCCTTGTAGACGACGAGGACCATGACTTCTTCCCTTGTGGACGAACATCGAACAAATTCGCCAGCCGAAATATTCTTCCAGGGGTCCAGCGAACGTGAAAAAGGACGATCAAGCCTACCTGCAAGGAATAAACAAAGGAATCAGAACATCTGGAACTTAGTACACTTCAGCAAAGAAAACTAAGTCACAAACGCGGTTATTGCTGAAGACTGCAGACGCGAGAATGACCCACGCAGTGAGTCAAACTTCTGCGGTGGCAAAAACAGACGCGAGCAAGACTGTGATACACATAGAATTCAAACGCGACCTAATTCCACATCCGCGTTTAAGATACAAGGCGCGCAGAGAATCAGACGCCGAAAATTGCCATCTCTTTGTTAGAGGAACAGGAGTTGCAAGATTCGGGTCTGGAAACCTTCAACCCGAGTTGGAATTCCTCCTCAAGTCAGTGGCCATAAAACGCGAGCTTCATGAGCAAAGCCAGCGCCAAGCGCCAAAGACTTCTGTACTCGCGTCCAGAGAAGCTTAAGTCGATGGCGCAAATTCCAGAAGAGGAATGCACCAACCATGACTTCGCAAGAAAGTCCAGATGATATCTCTCTAAGAGATATACTAAAGTTCAGAATTGGTTGGGACTAAAAAAGGTCATGGAAAATCAGAACGGCGTACCCGCAGAGGCCTCTATAAGAGTGTAACTCTCTGCATCGAAGCGCGGACATAAAAGGAGTTCAGAGAGATGCTTTCTGTTATTGAAATCACTTGACAGTGGTAATCTTCTGAAGAGACCAAACAAAAGTATGAAAGCTCTGGGTCATCTTCATCCATGGAGGCAAACCCCTGGTGAAGTCCTTTGAGGGGGAAGGCAGAAACTCTCAGAGCACTCGCTCTCAAAAAGAACACAGTATGGACTGTTAAAGGGAGAGAAAGAACCCCTATTTATAGGCAGCCCCTGATAACGGTCATTAATGGTTCATTAATCAAAACCGTCAGCCTTAATGACCGCACGACCGTCAAAGTCCAATAGGAGTCTGACGCGTGGAACGTTGCTTCGGGAAGCGTCGCACACGCTGGTCTCAAACCGCCAGCACCGGTTTTGCATTAAAAGGCATTAACGCCTAAGTCCAATGAAGAACTGACGTGTGGACAAACCGCTTCGGGAAACAACGGACGACCCGGTTTCCCAATCGTCAATGAAGACTTGACGTTCAAAGATCTTATGAAATCTTTAAGTCAGGCCGCATTTAACGCCGAGGAAGTTACATCAAGACGCAGATAAGAAAGCCATGTCCAGGAATCCGCGTCCCCTTTCCAGACTGAATGACGTCCACTTGCATTCCAGAGGAATGTTCGCGCGACCCAAAGTTACGTCCCTTTAGCAAACGGGGCCCATGTTAAGGGAAAGCACTTAACTCAGCAAAAGACTTAGGCCATTGTGGGATTAGTCGGAAAATACGCAAGGCTGCGTCCCTCGCGTCCGCTCAAACTGCGTCTTCATAGAGGAGCTGTGTCTGCATAGGTAGTGATGGTTTTTCGCACCTAGTCAAAAGACCCAGCGCTGCATCCTAAAGGACTGCGACCAGTGAGTCACACTCAAAACTGCGTCCTTCGCGTCCACTTGAGTCGCGTCTTCATTAACAGAACAGATTCGCGTCAATTAAACCCGCGTTTCTCTCTGTGAATTGACGCCATGTCTCATCAAAAGGACTTGGTTCTGTCTAAGTTCCTATGAACTGATGACCGTGTCTCTCTCTATGATTTGATGCTGCGTCTCATCAGAAAAATTTGGTTCTACCTAGGTTCCTATGAATCAATGCCGCGTCTCATCAAGAAGACTTGAGAAGTTGAGTTCATCTACAGCAAGGCAATAAAGATGGAACAAGAACTCCAAAGACTTTTATTACATCTGATAAAAGTTAATACAAACACTCTTAGTAAAACAGAGTGTCCTTTTCTTTACAAAAAAAAAGGGAAGGCTACAAATCCTGGTTCGCCAAGGAACGGATTTGCTCTCTAAGGCGATGTATCTTATGTTGACGCGCCTTCTCAGCCTCCATGAGAGCTTGGGCCCGCAGATCCGCCTTAGATAAAAATCCCTGCGCTTGTACACGGAGGGATTCCAACTCGGATGAACGAACAGAGAGGTTTGCTTCAACTTGCGCCTTAGCAGCCTCTAACTCCGCTAGCCTCTTTTCAGAGGTAGCAAGCTTCTGTTCGTTAAAAGCAATCATGGCCTCAGCCCTGGCTATTGCAGCCCGAGAGTCAAGGTAGCCTGCTTTGCAGCCTGTATGATCATGACAGATTCCTTGGACTCGACTGTTAGCCTTTGATGATCAGCCTGGAAACCTTCAAGAAGACGGGTGTTATCGGTTATCTTCTCCTCCACCTCCCGTCGCTCCTGCTCTTGAGCAGCAAGGAGCCTATTCAGAGTTTCCTGGGCTTCGTGGAATGAGCCGGCATCCTCCAAGGATCGAAGCTCTCTCAGGTCTTGTCCCAGCTGCTCCACCACCATCAGACACGCCTGGGCTAGCGAAGGGCCTCCGGCCAACTTGATGTTCTCGGCCAAGTTTCCGAGAAACATCCGGGCGAATTCAAAGGAGCTACCCCCAGACAGGATGAAATCGATGCATGATCGCATCGAGTCAAAGAACTGTTGCACCGTTTTGCGTGTCAGGAACTCCATAGTATCATCACCCGAGGTGCTCCCCGACCCCCTTTCTATCACAGGGTGAGGGATGTAAGCCGGCTCTTCTCGCGCAAGAGTCAGGCTGACCACCGGTACGGCAGGAGCAAGAGCAGCCACTAGCGCTTCTGGGGGTGCTACCTCTGCAGGAACCTCCACAGCTGATGACAGAGTAGTGAGCTCGATCTCCTCAGAAACCTCGGCCAAGGCTTGAGCTGTGTGGCCTTCCGGAGGGGGACTGACTGTCAGACTCTCCACCTGAGCCCCCTCAGTTCTCTCTACAAATTATCTCAACATTAGCTACAATGGTGAGAAGAGAAACATTCAAGACATCAAAACTTCCTTACCAAGTTGGAGGTCCAGAGATGTCGAATTCTTGGGCGAATCCTGCAGAGTAAAAGTCTCCCTGGCTTCGGTGGTTGCCTCCTCGTCCTGCAGAGTGGGAGTCTCCCCGATTTCAGTAGTTGCCTTCTCTGGAGGCATCTCAGCGGCTGGAGTCTCAACTCCTTCCGGCTGGGTCAACTCTTGTACTATCTCCTCGATATGCGAGGAGGTTGCAGCCTCAATATCCTCGGCCAACCCTGCAGCATAAAAGGAGAATGTTAAAACCTCCTCTTCAAAATGAAAAGGGAAATCAAGTCAGAAGTGAAAAGAGTACCTTCAGCGGGAATAACTGCCGCCAGTGGTGATGCCGTCAACGGCTCGCACCCATGTATTTCCTCCTCCGAGATGTGTGAGAATTTACTCGGATCAGGAGGAGCGGGTTCGTCACCATAATCAACCTCATCCTCAAAATTGCTTCCCTCTGCGGATAAGGAAGACAACAGTTCGACGCGAGAGGCCTCGATAGCCGGAGCCTTGCCACCAATTACCCCAGTGGTAGGGCTGGGGTCAACTGTCCGAGGACTGGAGACGAACACACTTGGAGACCCAGGTTGCTGTGCCTCGTCTCTCCTTTCATGAGCAGGGGAAGAACCGGGCTGAGTTGAGACTCCTGCAATCTCAACATCACTCATGATGTCGACCTCCGGTTGCGGTGCCTCATCTCTCCTTTCGTGAGCTGAGGAAGACCCGGGCTGAACTGAGACCCCCGGAATCTCAACATCACCTCCGCTCATGATGTCGACTTCAAACTGCTCGGCCTTGTCAGCAGCGGTTGGTTCGTCAGCAAGCTCCGCTTCCTCCACAATCCTGGGGCCCCTGCTGCGCAACCTGCGAGCAGGGACTAAGGGGGCATCATCCTCATCCGCCTCTTCTTCCCTCGGTTCCTCAACACCAGCAGGGATGTCTTCGGATAGAGAAACTTCGGTCGTCAAGTCTCTCCGGACCCTCTTTGGGGCAGGATCAGCAGTCGAAGTAGAGCCTCGAGCACGCTTACTCACGACTTGTCGAGCCTTTGTTGCTCGTGGCTCCTCCCTCGACCCTCTCTTGACTTCCCTCAGAGCCTTCAGATACTGCTCGACGCCTCGCGAGCGTTTACCGGACCCCGACCTTGCTTCAAAATTTGCATTGATACTCTCAATGCATGAATACTCCGGAACAAAGGATGGTGTCTGGTTGACCTGGAAGTACCAGGTGCAGAAGCTGAAGCTTGTGCGGCCCTTTGGCTCCTTGATAGGTAGACGGAAAGTTGCTTCCGTCCCTCCGGCCACGCTATAGTACCAAGCCCGAGCACCTTCGAACAAGTTCCCACTGAAGGCGAGTCGAGCATTGGGGTTGCCAACGTAGAGTTGATCATAGCCGAACTGCCGGGCGAAGCGATTCAGCATATATGGCTCGATCGTACATGAAGTCCCTTGCCGGAAAAGCACATACCCAGGCCGATGTTAATCAACCACCAGAAGATCCCCGTTGACAGCCTAGTGAAATCATCTTGGCCTGCGGAGTCAGTATATAGTTCCCCAAAAGATGCACCAGGAATCTCGGGGAAGCAGCGGTTAAGCTGGTAGTTCGAAGCAGACAGAATGCACTTTCGAACGTAATACATGTAAGTATTATACCAGTCAGAACCCTCCAGCCGCTGTACAAAGGGGACAAAACCCTCACTCCAAGGCACCGCCGTCATCAGAGAGGGGCAGTGCATCACGTACCAAGCCATTAAGTACGTGTAGGGCAGCTCGACCCGAGGGTTGGGACGCTTCACCGTCGACTTCCCCTCTAAGTCAACAATCGGCTTGCCATGGGAATTGACAGCCTTCCCTGCCTCGCAGAAAGTCTGGGTTAACGCCCGCAACCCGCTTTGAATGCCAGCCGACATGGCCGGAAGAAGGGCGATGGGACTGCCATAGGCCAGGAGCACCGCCGGGTACACTACATCGGCAACAATGACTTCATGTGGCAGCGTGGGCACCACACAACGCTTCAACCATAGCATTAAGAAGCCCGCCAACAGTGCTCGATTGGAGACAGGAATCCGGGCCTGATGGTGAAAGCTTTCGAAAACCATGTCAGGTTCGAAACCATCCTCGTTCGAAACCGTGGTGTAGAAGCCTTCAGAAGCCGTAATCCTGTGGTCAATCTCCTTGTCGGAGCTGGGAGCCAGTCGGGTTACCGGATGGTCTTTCTTATTGATACCGTTAAACAAGTAGCTGGCCCAAGACAGCTGCTTGACTCCTCCCGACCTCCAAGAAGTTACCTGACCGCAAATGTGGAAGTGACATAACACTTCCCAATAAGTCTCGTACACTTGAGGAGACCCTTTCTTCATAAGGTTGAGCTCCTCAGTAGTTGGGACATATTCCTCATAGGGAGAGTCCCCTGTTGCCAGCCCCGAGACCTCATGCAACTCGTGCAGGGCAAGGCCCATCTCTCCGACCGGAGTAAAGAATGTCCCCGTCAAAGGATTGTACCGCTCCAGGACCCCGAAGAAGTTCTGAGAACTCAGCGGGATACCATACTGTACGGCCCTGACTGCCTGGTACAGATCCGTTTGCTCCAACAAGTCCCTAAGGTCGGCAAGGACGAAGCTCACCATCCTGCCCCACCAATACTTCTCGGTGGAATGAACCCACCCGGGTGAACGGAACTCAACCGGAAAATCACCCTCCACTTTCATGAACGCGTTGAGGAAAGTGGTGCCAAGTTTTGGTGTTTCTCCAACTGGGGGCTCATTCCTGAGCGACCCGGGGAACAGGCCGAGAACCGCCCTATCATGACTATCATGACGGTATACCCTTTTGGAGCCTAAGTCACCGAGGGTAATCTCAGGGACATATCGGGAAAGGTCCCATTTCATCTTCTGAGGGATGGACGTGTGCTGGAGATAAGACAGCGGGTACATCCTCTCCATGTCCAGAAGAAAGAATCTTCTACCCCCTATCTGGCGGAGCCATTTATAAGTTCCGTCATACATGGAATAGCCGCCATCGCCGACATGGTCTCCAAAGAAGAAGGCAGGCTTCTCCAGCAGAATGCGAGCATCCGTTGTGAATGCTGCGTCAGTCATAAGCTCCCGAAAAGTTATCATGTCAACATTGGAGAGCCTTTTCTTGCACTCCTGCGACCTGTCAGCAGTCACAGGTATAGTCCTTTGCAGTGCAAAGATTAAATCACGGTCAGGGCCACCTACGTGCCCAAAGTGGCGCTTCTTGGAGAGTGGGGCAGAAGAGTGTAGCACTGCAAAAGAAAAAGACACTTGATCAGACATCTTATAAAAAAAAATTGTGTTAAGTGTCTATAGTCCAGACGCAGAAAAGATGCTGGACGCAGAAATTATCAAAATTCCCGTCTAGACTTGAGAATCCGCGTCCAGACGCAGAAGAGACACTGGACGCAGGAATTATCAAAATCCGCGTCCAGACCTGCAAATCCGCGTCCAGATGTGAGGCCCGCAGGATCAAGCCCGCGTTTTGAAAACCAAGACTTATGAAAAATCTCTAAGTACTTGGGCTCAGGTGCAAGATTCATAAAAAAATCAGCACCTGATGTCATAGAACGCAAGGATCAAGTCCGCGTCCGAACCCTTCACAATTAGAAATATTCTAAGTGAAGAATCCGAAATGCAGGACTCACTGGCACCGGGTCATCAAACCCGCGCCTTGGTTATCAACTCAGAGACCGCGTCTGAGACCGCGCCTGAGAATCAAACACGGTTTATATTCTGTATTGATGGTTCTCCAAAAAAAAAAGTTTTTTTTTTAGGGGTTCCATGAACTTCCACCATTAATGGTGAAGGTTAAGCCTAAGCGGCATTATACCTGGGAAGAGGACTTCCTGCGCGGAGGAACCGCCCCTCTGGGCCTCGGCGACGGCCGCCTTTGAGGATGATGCGGTTGGCTTGGCCTTGGGTGCTATTGGTGATCAAGAATCTGATGAAGGAGAAATGAAAAGTGATGAACAAAAATTCTCTTTCTAAAATCCTAACAGATGCGCTCGGAGAAGAAGAGATACCTCTCTGACTGTTGCCATTTATAGGCACAAAGATTTGCAAAGATACGCGGCGCGTGGCTTGATTAGCTCTACAGCGAGTCATCGCTTGACGCGTGGAACAGATCATTTAATGAACCGGGAAGTCCGCGTGCCAAAAGGTGATGTCCCGACGGTTCCCCAGAACAAGTGGCGGTGCACTCATGACATGGCACGGATTCGCACTCAACAGGCGCGCCTCTTTGATGGACGTGCCCCGTCAGCACAGCCATAGTCGCGTCCAGAAAGTCGCGTCCTTACTTAAAAGGATGCGTCTCTCTGAAGTTCGCGTCCTTCCAATCCGGCCTAACATCGCGTCTGCCCAATCGAATACCAGTCGCGTTTTCCATTTCCAAAAGGCGCACCCCATGAAAGTCGCGTCTGTAAAGCAGTACTATCTCTGCTTTTCAAAAAGAACTGGCGCTCAGTCCTTGCTTCTGGAAATCAGTTTCAACAGTACACTGGCACAAGCAGACGATCGTCCACTCCTGGCTTAAAGCGCGTCCATGACAGACTAAAAGCAATCGGGGAGGTTTAGACTGTGTATCTAGACACTCAATACGATCAACTCTGGTGGCCTCAAAGAGTTCAACAGTACACTCACGAAGACCAACTCCAGATAAGATCAAACCCGGAGCATTAACAGTCCAGTCATAAAGGCGAATTCAGCTAGAGTCCAAAGTATTTCAAAATCCGTCCCAGTTAACTGCGGAATATCGAAAACTTTGGAGGGGGTTCTGTAGGCTGTCTAAAAATCACTAAAAGACAAGCCATTAAAAAGCAGAGTTTCAAGTTCAAGGCGCGTGGGCTCGACACCCGCGTCTCAACATCAAGGCGCGTGGGCTCGACACCCGCGTCTCAACATCAAGGCGCGTGGGCTCGACACCCGCGTCTCGGTTATAACCGCCCTTGTCATGGGGCCAGTCGCCGCCCACATAGCGGGGAGGTCAGCCCCTCATTGTGGAGCGTTTTTAGGGGGCACGTTTACCCTGGAACCCCTATAAATAGCCCCGTCGCTATTGAAGAAGGGGTCGGATTTTCTTTAGTTAGACGACAACAAGACAGAGACAGGAGAAAGAGAGTTAAACTCTTCAACAAGCTCGCTGCGTACGAGTTGCCCTTTGCCTACCTTCTCTTTGTGAGTTTTGGTAGACAGAGCTGTGCTACTCCTTCTACCAACCAAAGAGAAGATCCCTGACGATCCCGACGGTCATCCGGTCAACGGAGAACAAGATTCACTCTCCACCGCCACACGAAGAACCCAGCACTAAACAAAGGGAGGATTCAAGACTCAACATCCTCCCTCCCTTGTAATCGGAGTATTAATCCGTTGTAAACTTTCAATTGATTCAAGGAAACTTTACGCGAGATTTTTCCTCTGCGAACACTCCTATTTGAGTAAGGAGTGAGGTTTGGAGATTGTGGCGGCATGTTTCCACCAGGGTGACCTGGGTCATGCCGCTCGGACATCGGAGTGCTACGTTCCAAAATCTTTCCACGAAAGACTTAACGGACTCTCCCTTTCGCTTCTTAGTGGCTAAAAGGGTAGGCATGTTGACCTCCGAGTCATCCTCGAAGAAGCGCGTTAAGAAAAGCTTCTCCAAATCGCCCCAGTTCTTGATAGAACCTTCTGGGAGCTTCATGAACCATTCAAAGGCCAGCCCTTTCAGGGTGCCAATGAACAGTCGTGCCAAGATGGCATCGTTGTCTACTACATTCCCTGTTTGGGATTTAAAGTAGTAGATGTGTTGGTTCGGTGACCCTTTCCCATCGAATGCTTGAAGGGTTGGGGCCTTGAACTTGGACGGGTATGGAACCAAGTCCCATTCAGCAGGATAGGGCCGGACCACTCCAGCTTCTTGGAGGCCTTTACGGTTGGTAAGGGCTTTGAGGCGTTGCTCCAATTGACTCATTCTTTTAGCATGAGCCTTTCCCTGGTCTTGGTCGCCTTTTACTTGCGACGATGATTTGGACGAACTAGAAGTAGATCGCGGCCTCTTCTCAGAAGGTTCGGAAGATGAGCTTTCTCCCTTTTTCCCTTTGCCCTTCGTCTTTTTAGGAGGAGATTTCCTCCTGTCCTCGAGCAACTGTGCAAGCATCTGCTTGAGGGAGTCGATAGATTCCTGCTGAGAAAGAATCATATTCATTTGTGCCTTCTGGATTTGCTCTAAACGTCTAGCCGTTTCCTCAGGAGTGCCTATCATGTAGGCGGAGGCCTCCTTCTCAACGGAAGAGTTTGAAGCCCGTGATTCTGCCACGGCGGAGTGAGAATCATTCACTTTAATGCCATGGGCTAAGGCATTATAATCAATCGGGGGAATGGCCCCAGTCTGGGTGCGATTGTGTTGATACACCCCTTCCGGTTCAGAGTCAGACTCATCCGAGATGACTGCAGGTTGTTTTCTCTTGCTCTTACTTGTCATATTTGCAGTGAGCTTCGGGTACTCAATGTCAGAGAAGGTTCTCCTTCTGTGGGAGCGCCTTCTTTTGGCTGACGGGGGAATCAGGGTCAGCTGTCTAACTAAAGACTGCTGGTGCACACCTGAACCACAACGGCACTCAGAGAGCATAGAGATGAGCCGTTGGCAGCAACATGATGAAGTGACCTGATTGGCACTTCTTTTCTTCGTCAAGTAATCTCTCAGATCCATGGGAGGGGGATCGAAGAGATTAACCTCGCAACGTCGAAGACGGGAGGCATCCATGTGTTGTACAGCCTGGACGCGGGTTTCAGGGACGCGATTTTCGCGCCATGGCTGTAAGACGCGCGTCTGGCGTCTCTGTTGGGACGAGACGCGACTGCCGCGTTGCCGCTCGGTGCGTCGGGGCAGAGACGTTTGAGAGAGGGTGGGCTGCTGTGCCCCACGCCTATGGGCGCGTGCCTCTCACGCTTGATGAGGCGCAGAGGCTTCACCTTGGTGTTTGGTGAGTTGGTCTTCAGAGGACCTAGCTTGAGGAGTCTCGCGTTTGGGCCGCCAAACGCGGACTTCACGTGTTGGACGTGGCGCGAGCAAGGCGCCAGATTGTATGTCGCGTGCAGCCTCAGTCGGACAACCAGAGGTTCCAACTTGTAGCTGACGTGCACGTCTCCTCTGTCGACGCTCAGCGTTTCGGTTGCGTCGGGGAGGTGGAGAGTGACCGATGACGACCTGATGCTGGACACCAGGGATTTTGACCACGCGGGTCTCCTGAGAGACGCTGACGCGTGTGTTCCGTGCCACGCGGTTGATCGCAGCGGCAGTTGTGCTTGAGATCACGCGGCCTTCTGAGAGGCGTTGGCGCGTGTATCTTGCTTGGTACAGTTGGCAGAGCAGTGCCCGAGAGAACCTTGGATCGGGCTTCGGGGCCATTCCCCGTCGAGACCCTGCGGCAGACGCGGGTCTTGGGGCTCTTGGAGCCGGAAGAGAGAAACTCTTCGTACTTTGCCTGGTCGAACTCGACAACGAGCGATTCGACCATCTTCCCCTTACGAAGGACGTCATCTTGCGTCACGATTTGCTCATCAGTGACAAATGTAGTCCCCAGCGGAGTTGCCATCTCTTGTACGCGCCGGATAAAGGAATAAAGGAGTTCGCTGTAAAATTTCCTTGAATCAGATGAAAAATTACAACAAAACTGTTTTCCTTCCAGTTACAAGGGAGGGAAGATGTTGAGTCTTGAATCTCCCCTTTGTTTAGTGCTGGGTTCTTCAAGTGGCGGTGGAGAGTGAATCTTGTTCTCCGTTGACTGGATGACCGTCGGGATCGTCGGGGATCTTCTCTTTGGCTGGTAGAAGGAGTAACACAGCTCTGTCTACCAAAACTCTCAAAGAGAAGGTAGGCAAAGGGCAACTCGAGCGCAGCAAGTTTTTGAAGGGCTTTACTCTCTTTCTTTTCTCTCAGAGCTCTTTTCTCCTCCTCCCAAAATCCGACCGAAAAAATCCCACCTTCTAAAAATCTGACCCCTTCTTCATAACGACGGGGCTATTTATAGAGGCTCCAGGGGTGAACGTGCCCCTAAAAGTGCTCCACAATGAGGGGCTGTGGGCGGCGACTGGCCCCATAACCAGGGCGGTTATAACCGAGGCGCGGGTGTCGAGCCCACGCGCCTTGATGCTGAGACGCGGGTGTCGAGCCCACGCGCCTTGATACTGAGACGCGGGTGTCGAGCCCACGCGCCTTGATGCTGAGACGCGGGTGTCGAGCCCACGCGCCTTGAACTTGAGACTCCGCTTTTTAATGGCTTGTCTTTTAGTGATTTTTAGACAGCCTACAATTTGGACTACAAGGAAAAAAAAAAAAAAAAAAAAACCAGATTATAGAACAGGACATTATAAGTAACGTTCAACAAATTAGAATTCATTTATCAATAGATTTTTTCTTCCGATTGAACTCATTTTTATAATTCTTTTAGTTTCTTTAATAGGTGCAATTACAATGGCTCGTCAATAATAAATACTTAGAATTAACAAATTATTAGAAATTCTAAATCAAATGAAAAAAGAAATTTAGTTTAATTTACTCCCAATACCTTCTTTTTCTGTAATTGCTCGACTCTAGTCCACCAAATTGGTTGAATTGTTGTTCATATTGAAATGAATCGAGATTGTTGATGAGGAGCTAGTCGATGATGTTCAATATGTACTTTTTCTGAGCGTCATTTATTTTCTATTGGTATCTATAGACTAATCACAAGTTAAAATATGCTTAGAGCACTTATGTGTCTTGAGCTTATACTAAATTCGGTTAATATTAATCTCGTAACATTTTCAGATATATTTGATAGTCGCCAATTAAAAGGAGACATTTTCTCAATCTTTGTTATAGCCATTGTGACCACGGAAGCAGCTATTGGCCTAGCTATTGTTTCATTGATCTATCGTAACAAAAAATCAACTCGTATCAATCAATCAAATTTGTTGAATAATTTGTCAATAATTAGTATATCATATAAATAAAAATATTATATATATACAAATTGAAAATTATATTTTTATTTTTATATATTTTATAAAGTAATAGTAATATATATAGGAATATATTTCAATATTAAATATTGACAATTTGTTGGCCAATGTGAAGTCACGTGTGACTCGCATGATCATGGTTGTTGAAACAGAAATCAAAGTTTCTTAGCCCTTTCTTACAAACAGATTTAGAAATTATTGATTCTTACGTTAAGATTTTTTTTGATAAATCATTGATTTGTCTGGTGTCTACAATATAAATATATAATTCATTTATTACCGATGTTACTTTAATAGATCAAAAAAGATTTATGTTCAAAACTAGAATTTATAGACCCAACGTCACATTCAGTAAAAATTTATGATACATGTATAGGGTGTACTCAATGTGTACAAGACTGCCCCACAAATGCATTAGAAATGATACATTGGGACGGATGTAAAGCTAAGAAAATTGCTTCCGCACCCAGAACCGAGGCGTGTGTAGGTGGTAATAGATGTGAATCTGCTTGTCCAACAGATTTTTTGAGTGTCTGTGTTTATGTATGGCATGAAACACAACTCGCAGCATGGGTCTATCTTATATCACGTTATAACATAAAAAACTCCACTTAAATCATTTGATTTCTTTTTATCGAGAAAAACCCCTACTCGAGAATATATATTATTTCAATCACGGGTTTTTTGGTCAAAACGCATCTTGTCTTTGTCATGAGTTATTTCTCTTGGTTAGCAATACTTGTAGTTTTGCCGATATTCACGGGTTTTTCAATTTTTTCCTCCCTCGTAAGGGAAATAAGGTATTTCGGTGGTATACTATATGTATATATTTATTAGAGCTCCTTCTAACAACCTATGTGTTCTGTTATCATTTCCAATTGAACAATCCATTAATTCAACTGGACGACTTTAAATTGATAAATATTTTTTATTTTCACTGGAGACTCGGAATTGATGGACTTTCCATAGGACCTATTTTAGTGACAGAATTTCTCACTACTTTAGCGAGTTTAGCAGCTAGGCTTGTTACTCAAGATTTACGATTGTTTTATTTCCTGATGTTAGCAATGTACAATGGTCAAATAGGATTATTTTCTTCTTGAGACCGTTTACTTTTTTCATCATGTGGGAGTTAGAATTAATTCCTGTTTACTTACTTTTATCCTTGTGGGGAAGAAAGAAACGTTTGTACTCGGCTACAAAGTTTATTTGTACACAGCGGGAGTTCCAATTTTCTCTTAATAGGAGTTCTAGTTATGTGTTTATATAGTTCCAACGAACCGATATTGGATTTTGAAAGATTAACTAATCAGTCATATCCTGTGGCATTAGAAATAATATTATATTTGGGCTTCCTTATTGCTTATGCTGTCAAATCGCCGATTATACCCCCTACATACATGGCTACCAGATACTCATGGAGAAGCGCATTACACTACATGTATGCTTCTAGCTGGAATCTTATTAAAACTGAAAGCATATGGATTGATTCGGATCAATATGAAATTATTACCGCACGCCCATTCTATATTTTCTCCCTGGCTGGTGATAGCAAGGACAATACAAATAATCTATGCACCTTCAACCACTCTTGGTCAACGCAATGTAAAAAAGAGAATAGCTTTAACTGAATAAGTGTATTAGCAATGTTGTGAGCATAAACCCATGTTTCTTTAGAATGGATTATAATGACAAATTCCTACAAGAACAGAATACATGACTATGAAAACATATTGATATAGGAGAGCAGGGACACAAATAACAGGATTTCAAATTGACTACTAGTTGAATTCCTGAAGGGATAAGGATTTCTGAAGGCTCCTTTAATTAGAAAACCTAAAGCATTCTTTAAGTTTATTTTTATTTTATTCTCTTAGGATTAGAATTAGTTTTCCTAAAAAGATTAACACTCTTTATTTATTTTTTCTTTTAGAAATAAGTTATAGTTTTCAAGTAGGAGTATTATTCATTTTGTAAACTTATAAAAGACCATTGTATTCCTTGTTTTAAATTCAAATTTTATTCAACTTTTTGATCAATAAACTTTGAGTTTCCTTATATATTGCTTGTGGATTGAGTTGTTACTTGACTCATAGATTCGAGTTGCTTGCTCGTGAATTAGTAAGATTCTACCTAAAAGCTTCTTCAAAGTTCGTTGGCGCTAGAACGAGATCTAGCAAGCGTTGTTCGCTTCCCCGCTCCGCGTCAAGTGGTATCAGAGCTTCAATAACTTTCTGATAATGGTAGGAGAAGACAATGGATTGTAAGGCCTTTCCATAAAGATGTGCACTATTGGAAAGAGGGACAACATCATCAAATCTATCATGGATCATTTGGCCCAAGCGATCGAAAGGATTCTCTCAATATTGATGATCGAAGTCTAACCGATGGTACGTATCGAAGCAGACATGATTGTCAATCGAATCAACCACCACAATATCAACCACCACCACATCGACCACCAACACATCATCCACCATCAAGGTATCTGATTGAGGCTAGACCTGCACACAAATTACAGAATATTAGATTTAAGAATAAAAAATGTGCAAGTGCTCAATTCTTCCGCTATAGCAAGTGGCTATGCGGGTCGTGATCCACAAGGAGGGTTTGCGATGGAAGCGTTATAGTTCTTTATTGAAATCGTTAAGAAGAAAAGTGAAGATTCTTCTCTGTTTTTAAGTAAGAAAAGGAAAAAGAATTATGTTAAAATTAGAGAGAAAGTGAAAGATGAAGAAGGTGGAAAAAATCAGAACATAATGAAGCGAATATGTACAAATGAAGTGGAGAAAAAAAGAGTGATTTGGAAGAGATGGTGATTTAATTTACAAAAATGAAAGAAAGAAATAAAAGAGTTACTTACCTTCTTTTCACCAAAAGCTTACCTTGAGTTTTTAGCTTCGATGTTACCTTGAATTGGAGGCAAGCAGCGCATAGCCCATAAGAGTCGAATGTTGGTCTCTTCCACATTACATCATCAAGATACGCAAGCATGAAATGATACAGAGAGACTCACAATTCCATCGTCATGAGCTATCGGTGGCACTCGCAAAGGCAAGGCTCTTTCGATGCTTTTAGACTCACTTGGAAGATAGTTGTACCAAAAAGAAACGTAAAATAGAAAAGAAGAAGAAGAAGACTAAAAAGAAGTACATACACAAAAAGAACATCGATTTGATTTCATTACAATCAAAGAAAAGAAATAAGTCTTACACCGGTGTCACTCCAGCTCTAGCTTCAGTCTTGTTCTTCGATGAAAGTCGATCTCCTCTGAATTACATAAATGAAAACTAAAATTACATGAAAAGAAAGACTAAAAACCTAAACTAAGAAATGAAAACTAGGCTAAATTCCGATCTCTGCATGGTCGTCCCTTTTGCCTTTGAGTGAAGGTATTTATAGGAGAAATGGAGAGGGTAGAGGAGTGTGAAGATAAGTAAATCTAGAAATTTTGAACTCCCCTTATCTTCAAATTTGATTTGAGGTGGATATTCAGTTCTGATCTGCAGTTTGTTGGCATATTGATTGCTGAATATCACTTATTAAATAACAGAATTAAAGATAATGATCAACATAGAGTTGTAGCTCTGTAAGTCTGCTTTCTGGATCATCTTCAATCATTAGAATTGAGATTCTGTAGCAAAAGTTATGATTCGAATACTAAAATGTATCCAGTCAGAATCTGAATCAAACTTGCTTCATCTCATCCCTTGATCTTAGCTTTAACCGATCGATTCTGAGAGGATTCTTCTCAACCAGTTTTCAACCTCTTGATTTTTCCCTAATTTAGTGAGTGTGAATTAATTCTGATTTAATTGAGAGTTTTGGTGGGCTTTGGGCTCATTTCTCTTCATCTCCTTAAAGAATGGGCCTGCAAATAAATTAAGCAATTAATTAAGACAATGCAAAGTTTTATTCTAAAATAGGTATGAAAATATGATATTAAATATGCAATATTAGTGACCAATCACACCCCCATACCTATCTTTTGCTCGTCCTCGAGCAAAACAACTAAACTATACTAGAGATTATTAGACCACTTTCGCAGGTCACGCGATTGCACTGAGCATGTGCAACAAGCCGTTAAACCTCTAGGTTTCTCCTAGAGGACGAGTGTTGTCTCGTGAGGGTTTTCAGCGGATTATACCCACAAAATTCATAAAGAAAGAGAAATAAAGAGTTAGTATTTTCAAAAGGCATTTTGAAAGAGAAAAATATTTGAAATATAATTGTAAGATCTAAGCAATCTATAAGTTATAGGAAGACTGAATTTTTCATTCCTAAACTTAGTCTCTATTCAAAAATTTGTTATCAATTAAAGTAAGGAGTCAAATTGTACTTCTCATCTAATCTATTACTTTACCCTAAGTCATATGCACTTGTGATTGTGAAAATTTTGACTAAGGGTTCATTAACTCTAACTCTTATGCCTTATTTATATATATATATATATTTTGGTGGTATTATTCCTTAGTTTAGGCTTTCTAATCTACCCATGTAACGAGCCTTTAATCGATGACTCCCAAACCAGACGGTCTTAGGGCACCAGGTGAGAAGACACCCCTAGGACTTAAGGACTCGAGCAAACAAGGCCACAAAACTAATGATTTTATTATATGAACCACTTTTAGGCGTGAATACTTATGCTTTATTAGGCACAAATACCCAGCTTAATTAGTGTATATATATATATTTTTTTCTTAAACTTATCTAATCATCTTTCGCATAAATACTAAGGCTTGCTTAGGCCAAAGCACCTAGCTAATCAATAATTAGATTTGTTTATCTCTTTTTTTCCTTTTTTTTTTTTTTCAAACTTATCTAATTATCTTTCGCATAAATACTAAGGCTTGCTTAGGCCAAAGCACCTAGCTAATTAATAATTAGATTTGTTTAATTTTTTATATATATATTTTTTATAAGGCATAAGAATCTTTGTTTTTGAACCCTAAGTGTGTAAGTGTATGAAGTGTGCATATTTCATCAAGGTAAAGATCAAGACCAAATTACTTTGACAAATTATCTTCCTAACTCTAAAAATCAAACAAATAATCTTATTTTGACCAAGTATAAGAAATCCTAATTTGGATTTTCCTATTCCTTAAAATTAACTTATTTCTTACAAAAATAAGTCAAAATATTGTTTCTATTTTTCAAAAGTTTTTAAAAATAAAGAAAAATGTTAATTTTTTTTTAAACAAAAAGAAAAGTTATGTTAGACCCTCCCCCACACCTATCTCATGCATTGTCCTCAATGTATGAATTAATGCATAGATGCATGAAAAAGAAGAAAGGGAAGGAAAAGGTTACCTTAAGGTGGTGGTTCCGGTGGTGGTCTGATTAGTCCACGAAACGTGGCCCAATCAACTTTTCTTGGGTCTCGGAGGAACCCACCAGAAATTACTTTAATATAACCCACTAAAAAGATGTATCCATAAAGGATCTTTATTAGTATTTGACCCCATCTAATTTCCATATTCCATAATTGATTTCGGAGTCAAATTTGTCAACCACCTCGTCCCAGAAAGGAGTATGAAATGATAGAACGGTTGACTTGGACTCAGGAAGGACAGGAACTAATACCGACTCAGGAAGGTGACTTAAGTCAAGTAAAGGTTCAAGAGTCGAAATTGGTTCAGGAATTGGGTCCAAGTCAAGAAGTTGAAACTCTAGTCCACATGTATTTTCTAACAATGGAATGTGACTTAATGTGGGTGATTCCAGTTCAGGAATGATAGGTGGAGGGATCAAAACTGACTCTAAAATATTACTCAAGTTTGGTAATAAAACAGGAGTCAATATTGATTTTGAAAGTTGAACTGGATCACAGATTTGGGAATCTAGGTCACATATCTCATTGAGTTCAATATCAAAAAATTGAGAACTTGCCAATTTGTCAATAGGATCTTCAAAAGTGTATAATTGGTCAAGTTCAATATGATCCTCAAAGATGGGTGATTCAATTTCATTATGAATTGGTACAGGATCCAATGTTGACTCCGGGAAAAGATTGAAGTCAGGTGAAGATACCGGAGTCATTATTGAATCAAGAAGAAGAATTGAATCACTAAGTTGGGGTTCAGGATCATATTCATTTTCAAGTTCTATTTCAGGAAAAGAAAAACTTGCTAAACTGTCAATATCTTTTTCAAAATTTGGAGTTTGGGCAAGTTCAAATGGTTGTTCTGAAATAGATTTTGATTTCCAAAACAACATGACTCTTCGGCTCTAACAGAATGGTAAGTGACATCAGGACGGTGGGAACGTAGAGAGTCGACCATCATATCTATGTCACGATTTCTAGCATTTTGAGCATGAGTCATGGCTTCTAGCATCTTTTCATAGTTGATGGGTTCATTGTCTTGTTGAAAAGATGAAGAGTTGTTTTGGAAGTGGTATTGAAATTGTGAGTCCATCAGATTTTGTGATTGTTGTTTGGACTCACGCATACTCCGTTCCAAAATTGATGGTTTTCTATTTTGGACTGGGGGAACTGAGTATGACTCTTGAAAATAGTGTGGACTAGGTGGAGAAGGAGGACACTGTGGTTGAAAATTGGACTCGGGGTAAGTGAATCCCCACTGACTCTGTGAAGAGTTGAAATCGTTATGGAAATTATAGTCATACGATGGGGGACATGGGTTATATGGATTCGGATAAGACCAATCCGGCACACTAGGTTGGTTAAAGTCATGATATGCCGGGTTGGTAATATCTGAAAAAGAGTTTGATGTGTAATATGGATTATTATTATAGTTGGAAAAATTATTATTATAAGCCATATCACACAATGGAATACAAACAAAAAGAAAGAAAAACAAACAAATAAACAAACAAGAAAGAAAAAATTCTAACCTAAGTTAGGGTAGACCTAGACCTAGACGACTCCTAACTGGTTAGACTGTCCACAGGAGGTTTAATGTAGACTTTGACCACAAGCTAATCAGCCAGGTCAGGGTAAGGTTGGTGGGAGGTTTTCCGTCAAAAGACGTTCCTTAATTAAATAACCACCAACCTTCGGGCTTTCGGCCCTTAATCCCTTTCCTAGACACTGATTTGGCAAGAGTCAAGTTCCAACACCTTTCCCCTTAGGATAATCTCCTAATTGAGTCCGAGATGTCCCTAGGGCCAACGTCTACTCATTTTAAGTTAGGCTTGGGTTAGTGAGTGCTTGGAATGTGATTTTTGGGCTAAGGAAGGGTGATTAAATCCCACCTTATCTTGTTATGGGTTAGTGCCCTTAAAATAATTTTGTGCAAGTGTACAAGATATGTAAGATTCACTCGAAGCGATATAAATCAACAAGAAGTGAGTCCTATGCTAATGCAATGCATACATACCTTACTCCAGCACTCTTCAACAGTAAAAAAAATAAAGGAATTAAAAAGACACGTGCCTAAAATGCAAATGTCTAATCAATTTTTTATCTTTTCAACAAATATTTTACTGTTGATTATTAGCAGGCTTATGTTATGGCATATAAGAAAAATAAAAGTTGCAGCAAACTAGAATTTTTTTTAAACTAAGCAGCCCTGCAAAAAGCTATTAGTAGTCAACTCTTCCTTGCCGCGGATCCGCGGCTTTTGCCGTGGAAACGCGGCAATTCAGAGGGCCCTTGGTCTCTGCTTTTTGGAACAGAGGCCCAAGGCCACTTGTATGTCGCTGCAATAATAATTTTCTGCTTTGCTTGCCCTGTAACCTGCAACAGAGAAGAAAATTCGTTTAGTTCTAAAAAATTTGCAATAAAAATTCAGATTTCAATAAAAACCGTTTTACCCTCCCCGGCAACGGCGCCAAATTTGATTGAGGCTAGACCTGCACACAATTACAGAATATTAGATTTAAGAATAAAAAATGTGCAAGTGCTCAATTCATCCGTTATAGCAAGTGTCTATGCGGGTCGTGATCCACAAGGAGGGTTTGCGATGGAAGCGTTACAGTTCTTTATTGAAATCGTTAAGAAGAAAAGTGAAGATCCTTCTCTGTTTTAAGTTAAGAAAAGGAAAAAGAATTATGTTAAAATTAGAGAGAAAGTGAAAGATGAAGAAGGTGGAAAAAATCAGAACATAATGAAGCGAATATGTACAAATGAAGTGGAGAAAAAAAGAGTGATTTTGAAGAGATGGTGATTTAATTTACAAAAATGAAAGAAAGAAATAAAAGAGTTACTTACCTTCTTTTCACCAAAAGCTTACCTTGAGTTTTTAGCTTCGATGTTACCTTGAATTGGAGGCAAGCAGCGCATAGCCCATAAGAGTCGAATGTTGGTCTCTTCCACATTACATCATCAAGATACGCAAGCATGAAATGATACAGAGAGACTCACAATTCCATCGTCATGAGCTATCGGTGGCACTCGCAAAGGCAAGGCTCTTTCGATGCTTTTAGACTCACTTGGAAGACAGTTGTACCAAAAAGAAACGTAAAATAGAAAAGAAGAAGAAGAAGACTAAAAAGAAGTACATACACAAAAAGAACATCGATTTGATTTCATTACAATCAAAGAAAAGAAATAAGTCTTACACCGTGTCACTCCAGCTCTAACTTCAGTCTTGTTCTTCGATGAAAGTCGATCTCCTCTGAATTACATAAATGAAAACTAAAATTACATGAAAAGAAAGACTAAAAACCTAAACTAAGAAATGAAAACTAGGCTAAATTCCTATCTCTGCATGGTCGTCCCTTTTGCCTTTGAGTGAAGGTATTTATAGGAGAAATGGAGAGGGTAGAGGAGTGTGAAGATAAGTAAATCTAGCAATTTTGAACTCCCCTTATCTTCAAATTTGATTTGAGGTGGATATTCAGTTCTGATCTGCAGTTTATTGGCATATTGATTGCTGAATTCACTTATTAAATAACAGAATTAAAGATAATGATCAGCATAAGAGTTGTAGCTCTGTAAGTCTGCTTTCTGGATCATCTTCAATCATCAGAATTGAGATCTATAGCAAAAGTTATGATTCGAATACTAAAATGTATCCAGTCAGAATCTGAATCAAACTTGCTTCATCTCATCCTTGATCTTTACTTTAACCGATCGATTCTGAGAGGATTCTTCTCAACCAGTTTTCAACCTCTTGATTTTTCCCTGATTTAGTGAGTGTGAATTAATTCTGATTTAATTCAGAATTTGGTGGGCTTTGGGCTCATTTCTCTTCATCTCCTTAAAGAATGGGCCTGCAAATAAATTAAGCAATTAATTAAGACAATGCAAAGTTTTATTCTAAAATAGGTATGAAAATATGATATTAAATATGCAACATTAGTGACCAATCAGTATCCTATATAACATCCTCAATGTAGTGAAATTTTCTATAAAGAGGAATTGCACAATCTTATCTATCAATACAATGAATTTGAAGATGATTATGAAGATGAAGGGATGCTCTATGGAAGGCGAAGAAGGTTCACTAATTCTAACCCCAACATGAACGGCGGATTTCTGAGCCCCAATAGAAGAGACATGTTTCCTAATTCTATTCATGACAAAGGAAGATACTCAAATCTTAATGAGTTTGGGATTCCTTCTTTTGATGAAAATCTTGATATTGAATCGTTCTTGCTTTGGATTCATAAAGTTGATAAGATATTTGACATGAAATATATTCCCATGAAGAATATGTCAAGTTTGTAGCTTACAAACTTAAAGAAAGAGTAGCGTCTGCGTCATGGTGGAATCAATTGCAACACATCCGTATTAAAACAAGAAAAACCACCTATAAGAACTTGGAAGCGGATGAGACGACTTTTACAAAGT
The DNA here is from genome assembly GCA_038442645.1 of Agave tequilana. Classification (NCBI taxonomy): domain Eukaryota; kingdom Viridiplantae; phylum Streptophyta; class Magnoliopsida; order Asparagales; family Asparagaceae; genus Agave; species Agave tequilana. The sequence continues at coordinate 4,921 of JAVJIF010007375.1, read as the reverse complement.
AAATTCTCCTCCAGATTATCATCAAATTTTATTCCAACAATTTGAGAGTTGCTCTCAAAGAAATGGAACATTACCACATATACTGATGCTTTCTCTATTGGTTTTTCTCTCGTTATGGATTAGATATGACCGAAGAACAACTAGCGGCAAAGTACACTAGTGGGCTCAAGTACTCAATTCAAAAACATGTGCTTCTACACAACGTGTTTTCCCTTGATGAAGCCCATAATCTTGCTTTGAAGACAGAAGAAATAGTGATTTGGTCCCCACCATTCATGAGATCTTATCGGTCGAACGCAACAATAGAGCCACATCAGTAATCATCGGCTGACATGCCTGCCACCAACAACAAGATGAATGACCGAGGTATTCAAACTGATGTTATCTTCGTTCAGAAATCTCAAGCAGCTGTCAGCGAAGCAAAATCCTTCGATGACAATAATTTGGTTATAAAGCCTATTTCACCTATGCCTAGTCCAAAAGAAGAGGAGCTAAAACTCATACCCATGTGCAATTGAGACGAGTTCTTTATGGAATCAAGGAAAATAGAGCATAGTCTAGCTCTAGAAGAAGTTTCTCTAACCGCCGAAATTTTCGAGATAGATCAATCATTGTAAGAGTGCAACGGAGTTGTGCACAACAAGCTCTTGAAAAAATTACCACCCATGAAAGATATCAACGTCATGATACGTTTATTCTTCATGATTTCGAAGATTCTTTCCTCCAGAAGAGAGTATATGAGATGCAAGCTTTCAATTTTTAAAGTTCATATCACCTACTATTGGCACATGGGCGCGATGAAAGCATGATCCATCATTGACCTGCAGTTATAAGGAGATGTACGACTTATCAAATTACAAGTGGAGAAGATTCAAATTTTCTAAAGTGATGCCCTTTATTTCATGTAACACAACTATAGGTGTTCTACACAGTGTGCCAAGTTATATCGTCAATTGCACTTTGGACGCTCTTTGAGGCAGATCAAGATTTTGGGATCATACTTTTTCTCAAATAGAGTTTGCTAAAGATGGCATTGTTCATGGTTCGATTAGAACTCGAAGGCGAGTTCTTATAAAGAGGGAGGGACTAATGTAGGAGAGCAGCACAACAAACAGCAAAATTTTTAGATTGACTTCCATTGAATTTCTAAAAGGACAAGGATTTCTAAAGGCTTCTTTAATTAGGAACCTAAAGGAATTCAAGTTTATTTTTATTTTATTTTCTTAGGATTAGAATTAGTTTTCCTAAAAGAATTAGGACTCTTTTAATTTTTTTCCTTTTAGAAATAAATTATAGTTTTCAAGTAGGAGTAGTATTCTTTTTGTAAGCCTATAAAAGGCCATTGTATTTTTTATTTTAAATACTTTTATTAAACTTTTGATCAATAAACTTTGAGTTTCCTCATATATTGCTCATGGATTCGGGTTGGTCTACTTGGCTAGTGGATTCGAGTTACTTGCTCGTGGATTCGAGTAAGATCCTACTTGAAGGATTCTTCAGGGTTCGTTGGCGCTAGAACGAGATCTACCGGCGTCATTCGCTTCCTCGCTCCGCGTCACATATGATTTACCCATACCTCTAGTGGTTTCAACTACGTGTGACCAAAATATAAACAATAATTCAAGGGAAATGCTCCATGTAACAAATGAGTAGAGTATGTGTAATATCCCTAATCTATTAATACTGTATTTTATTTTTCTACAAGTATTTATTTTATTTTACTAGTTATTTTAGTATTATTTGCTAACTTGATTTATATCATTATTAGTATTAGTATTATGTATGACTTGTAGACTCTTATTGCTTATATTTAATTATTTTAAATTATTACTAATGGGTAGTATTATTATTTCATTCCAAGCCCACCCTCTATTTTTTTCTTAATATTATTATTTCTCTTAACTAAAGCCCAATAACTTATAACCCATTACCATTAAGATTCTTACCCATTAACCCAAAACCCAATTCTAATTTTAATCCTAATCCTAATCCAAATTCAAATCTAAATTCTAATCTAAATATTTAATCATAATTCAAATTCCAATCCAAATTTCCATCCTAATCCTATCTTACTAAATTAAGCCATTCAAATCTAATTAGAATTCATATTTCTAAAATATCTTATATCCTATATAAACACCCAAACCCCTTTTTCTCTTCTTCCTCAAGAGAAACCCTAATCCAACTCTCCCCACTTTCATCTTTCTCTTCTCCTCTAAACTCTTTTTCTCTTCTACCTCCAAAAGAAAATCCTGGCCCAACTCTACTCATCTCCTTCCTTCTTTTCTCCTCATGAAAAAAAGATCTTGAAGTACAAATTGAGGAGCATGTTAGAGGATCACAAATCAAGTAAGTTTTATTTTATCACAATTATTTTAACAAAATTTATTTGATATAAATTTGTTTATTAAATCATGTCTCACTATAATCTCCATGAATATGTTTATACATCAAAACTCAACATTAAAATCCAATCTAAAATCCCACTAAAAATTTGATGAAGATCAAATAATTTATATTTACATACTTTTAAAGTTTTTATAAAGGATTTAAAGGAAAATTAAATAAAGAAAAAAAACAAAAAAAGGAATTGCTGCACTGCTCTTGGCTTGGTCGAGAGCAGGCGTGCCTGGCCTTAGCCCGGGCTTGGCAGGCCCGGGTTGGGCCTATTATAAATTAAAAAAAAAACAAACTTTAAACAGGCTGACCAGACCCGGCCTGGCCTGCGTCGGCCTGGCCCGGGTCTGGCCGGGCTGGGCTGCACCAGACAAGCCCAGGAAAAAAAAATAAAAATAAAAAACAGAGAAATCCCGGGCCAGGCCTGGGCCTGGCCTGGTCCGGCCTGAGACTGGCCGGGCCTGGGACTGGCAGTACAGGGCCAGGCCTGTGTTTATAAAAAAAAGAAAAAGAAAAATCTGAACTGGGCCTGAGGGCTTGGCCTGAGGGGCAAAATAAAAGGAAAAGAAAAGAAGAAAGAAAGAGAAAGAATTTGTATATTTAATAATTGATTAAAAATATCAAAATAAAATAGAGAAAAATATAAATAATATTTTACAACACTTTTACTTTCTATGATAAATTTTAGACATATAGCAACATGAAATTAAATTCAAATCCCCCACTTTAAAATCATTTCTCCTAATGATAAATCTAGAACCGTTAAGTACTTTAATAATTTAAAGCCTATTAAAATCAAACAAAAATTAGAAATTGGTTAAATTAAACATACTAAATTCACTAAACCTAAAGAATCATATTTCTAACCCTAAACTAATTAATCAAGATTAAATCCCTTATAACTCCCAAGTAAAATATCTTTTAAAAATCTAACAATTCCTATTGAATAATTCATGTAGATTTATCAAGGCCTTGTAATCTCAGTGCTTCGGACTTGGGATGGATCTCAGGTGAGTGTCTTACTTCTTTGTTAAATTTTATTTAATCATGTTGTGAGTGTTTCTCTTCATCATTATGTGAGTGTTTGCTTTTGTCTCATTTTTCTTATTTACCGTTTATCTATATGTATTATGTTTTACTTTTATCATTTCATGTGACTATTTGATTTATTTTACCAGTGTGAACACCTGTATCACTCTATGAGTCATGAGCGAACATTCACTTTATTATTTTGTTGATCAGAGTATTGATTAGTGTCATTTCATGTTAGTTATTTATCACTATTGATTCAGGACTAGTTGAGGTATGCCTTATGCTGTGACTTTATTTGATCTATTGATCAGTTGAACTACGTTATATTTGAGATTAAAGGACATATATTAGGTATAGTATTTATTGGCAGTTGTCGGTGATTATCCCGAGTAGAATCTCTATGGATATCGAGGAAGTGTTAGGTATGACATTGTTTTACCAATATACTAATTTGCTGATACTTGGACTGGCATTGATATAGTTAGAGTTGGAGTTGACCTATGATATATTTATATTGGATATTGATCAGTTATAGAGGAGTGTGATCTTGTTGGATTGCATAGCTTACCCTTGAAATAGATATGTAGCATGATCTTAGTTTTAGATTATTAAACTAAAAACTTTTGGATTTACCTTAATTATATTGATTGAGTACTGATGATCTTACCGACGTTGGATATTAGATATAAAGATGATCTAGATTTCTTATTGATTGAGGACGTTACCCTCTTTAGTTATGATCTTGACTATAGTTGGATGGATCAGTTTTGAGGAATAGATATTGATTTAATTGACTTGACCTGATAGATCTTAGATATATCTCTGATATGTTCTTGACTTTGGGATCCTGTGATTGACCTGATAGAGTGAGAGTGTGTGATAATCTTGATAGAATTGGAACATGAAGATTTGATTATATGTATCAAAACATGTAGTATTTCAATTATTGAGATTTGGATATATCGATGACTTGAGGATCAGAGTTGATCGTTGGATGAGAGAATCGATGGTTGACTTATGGGACTTGTGATTACTGTACCAGATTACCTTATAAGGTTTGATGTTTGAGGTCATGAGGATAGCTTTTGAGATTATGAGTTGATTACATACATTACCCGGATTATTCTATCATGACAGTAGATCATTACCCATCTTAGATATCTGATTTACCTGAGAAACCTGACTGATTATACGTGGTATCTACCTGTTAACTATCTTGTCCATGTTACTTAATTGCTGGAAAAAATATTATTACACGGTAACAACACCGTCATGTTATACTTGTTACATATTCCTGTTATATCGGTATCCTGTTCTTGATATTATATATTCCTGTTATACCGGTATCCTGATTACATGTTGATATTATTACCGTGACTACCACCGAGTTATCCTAGTGATTTAAGTAACAGGCACATTAAATAATCTTGATAAACTAAAACATGATAACAAACACTTACACTGGGATTGGGGAAATTGATGGAGGAGACAG
>JAVJIF010007374.1:0-85621 GCA_038442645.1 Agave tequilana | reverse complement strand
TAGTAGCTCACTCAGTTTTGCCACTAGAATATAGCAAATCTGAGGGCTTCTGGGCTCTGCTTTCTTGAGCAGAGTCAGGGCCACTTATATTTCCACTGCAGCAAAAATTCTTATTGTTAAATCTGTATACCAAAAACAAAGAAGAATGTTAACGAAAAATGTAAACTTTAAAGAGAATTACTTACCGTCCTCCCCGGCAACGGAGCCAAAATTTGATTGAGGTTTTACCTGCACAAAAATACAGAATTTTAGAACTTTTAAAATAATAGTGCAAGGTGCTCAATTCTACCGCTATAGCAAGTGGCTATGCGGGTCGTGATCCAGAAGGAGGGACTAGCGATGGAAGCTTTTTTAGTAAGTTTTCTTTAAGATACAAAGGATGGTTAAAATTCTTCTTTTAGTTCTTGTAAAGAAAAAGAGAAAAATTAGGTTAAAGTGAGTTAGGAAGAAAGTGGTAGAATGAGAAGATGGAGAAAATAGAAGTGATATGTACAAAGAAAATGAAAAAGTGAAAGAGATTTGGGTGATTATGGTGTTGGTGATCTACACTGAAAGTTACAAGAAAAGAAAGAAAAACTAAAACCTAAAAAAACATACTTACCTCTTCGACGCCGTTTACCTTTCACCCGTATCGACGATGTACCTTTCTTTGAAGGCGAGTGAAGCATGGCAGATGAGATCTTCCCCATTCCTGATTTACACTATGAAATGAAGGGGCGAGCTATACTACCATAGAAATGGATGTCCATCATCATAAGCCATCAACGGCACTTGCAAGGAGAAGGCAACTTCGAGGCTATCAGTTTCATTTGGATCCACAAACACAAAAGAGGAAAGCGACAAAAACAAAAATAGAAGGAAACCTCGATTCGATTCAAATAACAATGGAAGAAAAGATCACTTACACTGGTGTCACCTTCAGTACAAGCTTGCTCTCATTCCTCCATGAAAGTATCCTCTCCTCTCAGTTACATAAATAAAATAAAAATTACATGAAAGAAAATAAAAACCTAAGTTACAAACTACAAATTAGCCTGAGTTCTACTCTCTGCTTGGTCGTCCACTGTATGCTCTGAAAATCTCAGTATTTATAGGCAAAACCAAACCTATGAGAGCGTATGAAGATAGGGGGAGCAAACGCTCCCCCTAACTCTCTAACAAAGCCGCGAAAACGTGGCTTTGGTAGCGTTTTTGCGGCCAAGGTGTGGCCAGGTGGCGACACCCTGTTGGTGGTACTCACCGGCTTCTCGATTTGTATTTATCTTCAGCTGGATTTGCAGTTTAAGTCTGGGATTTTGACGAAATGGCCTTTGATCTTTGGCTTCAACCGATTGATTTGTAGGGATTTGTTCTAATTTATTTTTAACCGATCTGAACCGATCTGATCTGCCCTGATTTATTGACTTCGAATTAATTCTGATTTAAATCAGAATTTGATGGGCTTTTGGGCTCATTTCTCTTCATTCTCCTTTAGGAATGGGCCTGCAAATAAATTAAACATTAATTAGAAAAAAGTAGAGTTTATTTTATAATAAGTATGAGAATATGATAATAAATGTGCAATCTTAGTAACCGATTAGGTTCCTCTGTAGTTGAAACGCGAGCTTCGATCCTTGTGTTTAACCATTGAGGTAACGCTTGAACTTTGCTTTTGGTTGAAATGTGAGCTTCAAGTTCTGCGTCAAGCTTTGTTTGAGACGCGGGCTCTGGGCTCTGCGTCTTGGTCGTTATGGTAAAGTAGAGATGCGGGTTTCGACCCTCGCGTCTTGATACTGTAGTGATGCTACTATAGTAATGCTGAGACGCGGGTTTTGACCCTCGCGTCTTGGTGCTTTTGTAGTGACTATGATTTGCCCTGCGTCTGGAGTTTGGACTCTGCTTTTTGATGACTTCAGTGATTTTTAGAAAGCCTACAGAACCCCCTCCAAAGTTTTCGATATTCCGCGGTTGAGTGGGACGGATTTCGAAATACTTTGGACTCTGGTTGAATTCCTACTTCTAATGATTGGACTAACAATCATTTGAGATACTCAGAGCTTGATCTTGTCTGGAGTATGGTCCTCGCATTTAAGATGCACGCCACGTGTCGGGTGGGGATTAGGTCTCGAGACATGCGCCACGTATATCTACGGATCACTGTGCCTATAAAAGACAGCAGTCTTTTAAAGTCATCATTAGACTTTTCTTCTTCTTCGCTGAGCATTATATCTAGGGTTAAGAAAAACTTGAAGCTTTTTTTCATTTTCACCATCTTCAACACCTATCTCACGGTCAAAATGGCACCGAAGACCAAACCTGCTTCCTCGTCCTTGAGCGCTATCGCTCCGGAGATTCAAATGAGTGGTCCTTCCACGCAGGAGGCCCCCATTTCAGGTAGTAAAACCATCTAATTTGGTTTCCGCCATTGAAGGTGCTTAAAGAGTTCTCTTAACTCTTAAGTCTCTTTTGAATGTGAATCGCCAACACGAGGCTCATGCCTGTGTTTGATTTTCACACGCAGCTCTTGAATTGGTAGGCAAGACGCGGGTTTGACGACCTCCGAGTCTTGGCTTTATCAACTTGAGTCTGTATTTAATTGTTGAACGTGGGCCTTGTTGAGCCCTGCGTTTTGAGCTCAATACTTAGAATTTTTCTAAGTATGGGAGGTTTAGACGCCGACTTCATGTGATCCTTGCGTCTTTAAAGCCAGGCGCAGGTTTTACTGAGTCTCACGTCTGAGTCTGATACTTAAAAATTTTTTAAGTTATGGATTTTGAAATGCGGGCTTCATGCAAGCCTCACATTCTTGAGTCTAGACGCGGATTTTGCTGATTTCGTGTCTGGGTTCATTTTCGTGTTTGAATTTCAAACACTTAGCCATTTTCTTTTAGATTTTTGACTAAGTGTTGTCTTCATTGCAGTACGATACTCTTCCAACCCCTTGTCCAAGAAATGCCACTTTGGGTACGTAGGTGGGGTTGATCGTAATCTAGCATTCGTGCTTCAGAAGACTGCTCTTGTGACTACTCGTAAGTCAAGGAAGTGAAAGGAGAAGATCTCCAAGGCCAGTATGGTGACCCTTTGGGAGATTATCTCTGATGGGCTGTTCGAGACGGATTCCCGCACTCTGTTAAGGAAGCCTGTTTTCTTCTTTGGTGACGCCATTAACGAGAATGATAGGATTCTCCATGACAGAGATTATAAGTGGCTCCGTCAGATAGGGGACATGAGGTTCTACCTTCCCAATATGGAGAGGATGTATTCCTTGTCCTATCTTCAGCATATATCCATTCATCGTACGATGGATTGGGATCTTTCCCGGTTTGTCTCCGGCGACTCTCTCGGCAGATTAGGTGTCAAAGAAGTATACTCTGCTGGCCATGGGAAAGATGTCTTTTGTTTATTTCCCGGGTTAGTTAGGCCTGAGTGTCTGAAAGGAGAAACCCCTCAGCTTGGCGCCACCATCATCAATCAGTTCTGAAAGTTAGGCGTGATTTTCCCGTTGACTTTCATCCGCTCGGGTGGGTCCATTCTACCGACAAATCATGGTGGGGTAGAATGGTTGGATTTGTTCTCGTCGATCCCGGGGCTCTGCTGCAGCAGGTGGGATTATATCACTCGGTCAGAGCCATCCAATATGGCATCCCACAGAGTTCCCACAATTTTTATTGCGTCTTGGAGCATTATAAACCTTTGACGGGCACATTTTTTACCCCAGCCGGAGAGATGGGGCTTGCACTTCATGAGCTATATGAAGTCTCGGGGCTAGTTATGGGAGATGCCCCTTATGAAGAATACGTCCCAACTTCTGAGGAGCTTCACTTTTGAGGAAAGAGGACCCTCAGGTGTATGAGACATAGTGGGAAGTGTTATGCCACTTCCATATCTGCAGGCAGATATCATCCTGGAGGAGCAGGGGTGTCAAGCAGATGTCCTGGGCGAGCTATCTATTCAATGGCATAAATGAGAAGGATAGCTCAGTGACTAGTTTGGCCCCTTGCACTGACGAGGAGATTACTGAGAGGATCAATGTCTCCACAAGCTCTTACACCACTGAGTCGAACGAGGATACTTTCAAACCCGATATAGTTTTTGAAAGTTTTCATCACCAGGCCCAAGTTCCCATTTCTGACTGAGCTTTATTTGCGGGCTTTCTCATGCTATGGCTGAAGCGTTGTGTGGTGCCAACACTGCCGCATGAAGTAATCGTTGCTGATGTGGTATATCCGGCGGTCTTGCTTGCCAACGGGAAGTTTATCGCTCTCCTTCCAGCGATGGTAGCCAGAATACAGAGCAGTTTACAGGCTCTGGTCAGAAGCCTGTGCCAAGTGGAGGCCATTGTAGATTCTGAGGGCAGGCCAGTGGTCGATTCGGAGGGAAGGCCGATAGTGAAGGCCCCTAACCCCAGGATCGAGCTTCAATATACGTACCTGATGGCCTGGTACGTTATGCACTGCCCTTCACTGATGACGGCGGTGCCTCTTTCTGCAGGTTTTGTTCCCTTCGTGCAGAAGCTAGAGAATTCGAGCTGGTCTCAATACTACATGTTCTTTGTTCGAAAATGCATTTTGAACATTTCAAACTATCAGCTCGACCGTTGCTTCCCTGAGATTCCTTGGAGGTTGCATCTCCTAGACAGCGCGGACTTTTTCTGGGTCTAAGTGAATTCCTTTGGATGTCACTACAAACCCTAGGAATTTACCGCTGGCTACCCCCAGAAAGATTTGGGAGGGCTCATCTTCAACTGATGTGCCTGCATGATTTCAAAAACTGTCTTTAGATCTGCTATGTGGTCGCCCTTGGCGCGGCTTTTCACTGCAATGGTCACGCGCTTTTGAGCGTGGCCTCCTCTGGTCCGTCCATCTGAAAATCTATCCTCAGATCTTGAATGTGGGCTCTGAATTTTAAAATATGATGATCTCTTTGGATTACTTGGAGACCAAGCTATCTCCAAATCCAAATCAAATTCAAATTTTCTCCGTTTTATCTTCATCTTATAGTGCAAGCAACCAGGTTCAAATAGAAGTCCACCTCCATCTTTAATTAGGATGAGGATTCATCTTGCGCTATCCTTCTCCTCCTTTAGATTTTAACCCAAATTTAAATGAGATAGAAAATATGCTTCCTTTATCTTCTTAATTAATCTTTATTTTCATATTTCTTGTGGGGTTTTGGCTTCTTTTGGGCTTTCTCTTGGGCTTTCTTGGATCATGGAGGCCTGCATATTACTAAACAATAAATGAATTAAATAGTAATATTTTATAAAAATTAAGTATAGAAATGTGAATGAAAATATGTATTATTGATGACAAATCACACCCCCACACCTATCTTTTTTCTCGTCCTCAAGTACAAATAAAAATTAAAAAAACTAACCTAACTATCCTAATATCACTTTCGTAGGTATCACGACTGCATTTAACATGTGCAACAAGCCGTTAAACCTCTAAGTTAACCCTAAAGGACGAGTGTTGTCTCGTGAGGGTTTCAGTAGATTACACTCACAAAATTCATAAAGAAAGAAAAACAAAATGTTAATATTCTTGAAATTTCATTTAAAAGAGGAAAAATATTTGAAATATCTTTGTAGCAATTTATAAGTTTTCGGATTACCAAATTGATCATTCTTATACATAGTCTTCATTCAAATATTTATTTATCAATTTAGGTTAGGATTCAAATTGAATTTCTCGTCAAGTCTATTATCTTTACCCTAAGTCATATGCATCTTTGTGAATTTTTTTTCTTTTTATTTGGATTCTTCAACTATAACTCTCATGTCGTATATATTTATTACTTTTCTCTTTTTTTTTTTGTAAGAAGTTCGAAGTATTACCACTTCGTTGCCCTTTAAACACTTTTTTTTTAATATGTATAACTTATCTAATATTCTTTCGTGTAGGCATTAAGGCTTCTTAAGACCCTAAGACCTAACTAGTTGATTATTAGATATGTTAATACATATTATATATATATATATTTTTTCAAGCTTACCTAATTACTTTTCGCGTAAATACCAAGGCTTTCTTAGGCCAAAGTACCTAGCTAAATAATAATTAGGTTTGTTTATTTTATATATAATTTTCTTAAGACACAAGAGTTTTTATTTTGAGTCCCAAATGTGTGAGTGTATAAAGCATGCATATTTCATCAAGGTAAAGATATCTAGACTAAATTACTTTTTCAATTTTTCTTCCTAAACCAAAAAATAAAACAAATACTCTTATTTTGACCAAGTGTTAACAAATCCTAATTATGACTTTCCTATTCCTTAAAATTAACTTAATTACTTAACGAAATAAATCAAAATATTGTATTCTTTTTCAAAAAGTTTTTTTTAAATTTTTTTTACTGGTATCTACCTATGTTAGTATGTTAGTAAACCCTCCCCCACACATATCTCATTATTGTCCTCAATGTATGAAAGAATGTATGTATGCATGAAAAAGAAGAAAGGGAAGGTAAAATGTGACCTCAAGGTGGTGGTTCCGGTGGTGGCCAGATTCGGCCAAGCATTGTACCCAATCAAGATAATGTGGTGGTGCACGGAACCCACCTTTATTGACCTCTTTTCTATTTACATATTACAGTCCCCAATATGAATAGAATCATGAAAGATCCTATCATGATACTTATTACCTTCATATGATCAGTCTTGAAAAATCATCACGTAGTCATTGTGGTCAATACCTTGGTCCAACATGAGAATGTGAATTGGTGGAATGGTTGACTTGGGCTCAAGAATGATAGGTTCGGGTACCATTACTAACTCAGGAAAATTAAGTGTAAGTTCAAGAGTTGGTATTGGTTCAATAGTCGAGTCCAAATCTAAGAATTGAAATTCACATTATTTTTCTATCAATGGAATGTGACTATCCAAAATTGGTGATTCAATTTTTAGATCTATGGGTGCGGGAATAAATGTTGGCTCAAAAAATTGGTCCAACTTGAGTGAGGCCTAAATTGGGTAAGGATACCAGAGTCAACATAGATTCGAAGATGGGAACTGAATCACAAGGTGGGGATCGAGTTTACATTCATAATCAAGTTTAATCTCATTAAAATGATAACTTGCCAATTCTTCAATGGGTTGATATTGGTCAAGTTCAAGGTTTTATGGTTGATCGGTCATATATATTGCATATATATTGTCACATTACCGTGTTAATTATCTAATAAATCTTATTAATAAGTCTTATTTTTCTTTATAAAATGCAGGCCCATTGCTAAAGGAAAGGGAAGAGAAACGAGCTCAAAAGCCCATCAAAATTCTGACTTGATTCAGAATTAATTTGAAATCAGAAAATCAAGGCAGATCATGGCAAATCAGAGAAGTTGAAACCAGTTAAAACGAATCTTTTAAGATAAATTAGTTAAAGCTAAAGATCAAAGGCCATTTCATCAAATCCAGGAGCTGAAACGGAAAAACCAGCAAGAGATAAGGGCATATCACCAAACAAAGGAGTCCCACCAACCAGGGTGGCCACCTGGCAACAGAAACATGGTCAAAGCTACGTTTTCACGGCTTTCTTGCGTTTGTTGGGGAGCGTTTGCTCCCTCTATCTTCGTACGCCCTCTCCCGTTTAGTTTTTACCTATAAATACTGCAATTTTCAGAGAAAAAGGAACCGAAAATTAGTTTAAGTTTTTCTCTTTATTTTTAGGGTTTATGTTCTTTGTTAGATAGTATAGAGAAGTTGTATCTCTATTTTTAATTTTAATTCAGTCCAAATACTAGTGAGAGAGAAGAATAGAGTGATTGTAATCTGAAGATTGAAGTGACATCAATAAAGGTTCAAAGCTTCTCTTCTTCTTCAATTCACGGGTATGTCTTATTTTATTTCATGTCTTATTTTACATTATTCATGAGTAGCTAACCTTATTTTTAGGCTCACTATCATCTCTCTCTTGATCCCTCCTGTTTTTGAATGGTTTTAATGTAAAAAACCTAATGGACTCATATGTATGCCTTAAACTAAGCCTTTCTTCTTTGAAAGTGTTCTTGAAGGCACATGAGGATGGGTTGGATTTCCAAACTTCTATTTCTTTAAAAAATCACTTGAGCTAGTTTTTACTTCATACTTGAAAGAAAACTTGATGATTTAACATTCAGTTCAAGAAGATTTCTTAAGAAAAAGAGTTAAACTTTTTCAAACAATCTTATTTGCTTTGCTAAAGACTTTCGAAACTCAAGCTTAAGTTTTTGCCTATGATTAAATTGAGGCACTAAGAATTTCAAGAGAAGAACATATCGTTGAGTAGTAAGATAGTGAGCCCAGATTTTTTTTATATATTAAAAACAACCAATCAATCTTCGCACTTTTAAAAAATCACCTTTTCCAAAGCCTTCGCTAAGTTTTCAATTTTTCTTTAAAATTACTTACTTACTCTTTATTCTCTTTTCAATATAAAAAAACACTGACACCATTCTTTGCTTGTTAAGCAAAAATATCGAAAAGCTTTCATCGCATTCCTCCTCCTGGACACGACCCGTTAGCCCAAAGCTAGATGATAATTCTTATCACTTTCACTTTTCAATCAACCTTTTGGCGTCATTGCCGGGGAGGGAACGCTGTAATTATTTTCTAACAAGTTTGGTGTCTTGTTTCAAGGACGTTAAGGAATCAGATTTAGCACTCAAGCTTTGCAGGAGAAGACTTGCTATTCTGTGCCCCTACTCTAGAAAGTAGGAAATAGAATTTCAAGAAATTGTGCGCAAAAGTTTGAAAATTTTTGGACTACTAAAAACTTTTTTTGCAGGATATATTGCTTTGCAAAAATAAAATTTTGTGTGTTATTTTTGCTATATCTGATATTCACACTTCTTGTTTTTAATCCAACAGTAATCTGATTGATTGCCAATTGCTTAAAAGACGTTCAGACTTGCATTCTAGGCATTTGTCTAATCACGTTTATTTTACGATTACTGTTGAAGATAACTAGAGAAAAGGTATGTATGCATAGCATATAGTTAGGAAACATTCTTTGGTGATATTTGCTTGTGAATGTTACTTTTCTATATTTTACACACTTTGCACAGTATATCTTAAGGGCAAAACCCAAATCAAGATAAGGTGGGGAAGTCATTACCCTTCCTTAGCCCACAAACCATCTCCAAGCACGTACAACCTAAGCCTAATTTAAAATCTGATAGACGTTAGCCTTAGGGACATCTCGAACTCATTAGGAGATTATCCTAAGGGGGAAGATGTTAGAATTTAACTCCTGCCAAATCAGTATTTAAGGACAGGGATTGAGGGGCGAAACCTCGAAGGGCAGTGGTTTGGCTTAATTAGGCCCGTCGCTTTTGTGCGGATACCTCCCACCAATCTTGCCCTGACCTGGCTGATTAGCTTATGGTTAAAGTCTGCATTGTACCTCCTGTGGACAATCAACCATTTAGGAGTTGTCTAGGTCAAGGTTATCTTAAACTAGGCTTGATTGTTTTTTTTGTTGACTATTGGTGAACTTGTTTGTGATAGTGTTTGTATATGTAAGTGTGATCAAGAGACCCTAATTCATCTAGATTAACTAGAAACACATCACCACCCAAGTTCGAACCAAACCAGACTTGGTTATGGATCAACTGACATCTTTGCAGGATAGGTTCCATCCAATTAGAACCTCACTTCCATCCTGCATCCATCTTCCATCAGTTGGTGAACACAACTTTGAGCTTAAGCCACAGTTCATCAACACACTCCCTAAGTTCTATGGCTTAGAGTCCGAAGATGCTTATTTCTTCATAAGAGAATTTGAGAAAGTATACTTAATGATGAAAATCCACACCTTATATATGATGCTATTAGGTTGAGATTTGTTCTATTTGCTCTTAAGGACTTAGCCAAGAAATGGCTTTATAGCTTAGCGGTCGGCTCTATCACATCCTGGGATAGTTTCATCAAGGTCTTCTTGAAGAAATTCTATCGATTCATAAGATCGCTCTCGTTAGGAAGAACATCATGCAGTTCAAGTAAGAACCTAGTAAACCATTTTGGAGGTAATTTGAACGCTTTAAAGACCTCCTTGTCCAATGTCCTCATCATGGAATAGAGAAATGGCGACAATGCCAAATTCTTTATGACGGTTTAGACTACTCAACTATGATCTTCTTAGATACTATGTCCCAAGGGATTCTTGTAGAAGGATGAGAATGAAAGATGGGATTTATATGAGAATCTAGTTGAAAAGATCATCCAATGGGAACCAACTAGTGAAAACTCGAGAAATTCAAACTCCATCTCTTCAAAAGGAGGTCTCCACTCAATTGAACCATCCATAGCTAACGAGACTAAATTAGCTAACCTAACGAGAAAACTGAAAGTTTTACAAACTAAGGAACAAAGTCCAGTCAATCAAGTCAGCCCAAACCAATTTTCAACTCCGGGCTGTACATACTGTCAAGCTATGAATTATGTGTTTGAGGAGTGTCCTGTGTTTGAAGCTTAGCAACAATATCCTGAACCGATGAATGCAGCCTTTTCAAGGCCGAACATTGATTCTTACACACCAACATACAATCCTGGCTGGAAAAATCACCCAAATTTCTCATGGAGCCAACACAACAATGACCACCCACGGTCCAACCATGCTAGCCACTTTCATCATTCCAATAATTCTTTCAATCATCAACCCAACTTTACTAATCACCATCATAATTCTCCCAACCATCTGCACAATTTTTCAAATTATCAACAAATCTTTTCCACCCAAGCTCCACAATCTTCCTTCCAGAATCCTCAACTTGAAAGGAGAATGACTGACTTTGAGAGAAACATGGAAAGGTATATGAAGAACCAAGATTCCCTCATGCAAATAATACAGAGACTAGAGATTCAAATGAGCCAATTAGCCAATCTACAGAATGAGAGGCAGAAGGGAACCTTGCCCAGTCAGCCAATAATGAATCGTAGGAATTCTCAACAAGCTCATTTGGCTGAGGATCAATCATTGAATCATTGTAATGATGTTCATACATTGAGGTCGAGAAAGAAAGTTGATAATCTAGTGTCAACACCATCCAATCCCATTCAGCACAATCACACTGAAGCATCCACCTTATTTAGTCCCAATCCTTCTAAATCCTACGGATCTGAAACAGATAAGTCAACCAATCAGGTATACAAGCCTATAGTACCATTTTCAAATAGGCTGAAGAATAACAAGCAGAATCCGCACATGGATAAGATAATTGAGATCTCAACTAAGTGAAGATAAATGTGCCACATCTTGATGCCATCCAACAAGTCCCATCCTAAGAAAATTTTCTTAAGGACATGTGCACGAAGAAGAGAAAGACTAATGTACCCAAGAAAGTCTTCTTAGCTACTAATATTAGTAAGCTACTGTCGGGTTCGATCCCTGTCAAATACGAGGATCCGGGTTGTCCGACCATTGCCTGCACTATAGGACAAGCCGAGATTAGTTGTGCACTTCTTGACTTAGGGGCAAGTATTAACCTGCTTCCATTCTCAGTTTATCAACAACTTGGCTTGGGCGATCTTAGTCCAACTCGAGTCACAATCTAACTAGCTGACCGTTCTGTGAAAGTTCCAAAGGGGGAAATTAATGATGTCCTTATCTGGATCGGGGAGTTTATCTACCCAGTTGATTTCATAGTTCTTGAGACACAACCTTGTCCAATCTTAGGGCTCAAACTCCAATTATCTTAGGGCGCCCATTCCTTGCTAATACAAATGCTATTATCAATTGTAGGAATAGGTCTATGAGATTAACCTTTGGGGACATGACTAGAGAAGTCAATGTCTTCAACCTAGAAAAATAACCTCGTAAGATAAAAGACTAAACATTTGAGGTAAACTTTGTTGAGCAATTATGATGAAGAAAGTGAAGGTATAGAGAATGAGTCTCTGTTTTTGATGAATTATTTAAGAATGAATGCGATTATATTGATGAGAAGACATGTGTTGGAGATCCTAATTTTAGTGTCCCCTTTAAAAAAGAAAATTTGATTTGAATATCTTCACTTTTGATGAGCCAATCAATGATATATCGTATGAGAATATAATTCAAGAACCTCCGATTGATCTAAGCTTTGAAAACCTCTTCGAAGAAGAACTCATGTTTTTGGATGAACCGACTAGGGATATTTTGGTTAATTACACACCTCCAGGGGAAAGTGTTGATCTAAATTTTGAGGAGATGTATGAAATTGAGTTAGAATTCCCAGGCAATCATAGTGAGAAAGTTCCAACTGAGAAGAGTGATGGTGATCAATTGTTGAATAATGAATGTAGAAATATGAGGAAGAAAAACTTAAAAAAGGTGAGACTGGAGAGAAAGAGAGCTAAAATAACAAAAAGATTGGCCTCCCCACTATGCCCTATAAATAGAACCCATTGGAATGATGGGAAGAGATCTAGAGGGATAAGACCGAAAAAGATCTAGGTGTGGGAGAAACATGATGTTGTCCATATTTTTGTATAATATATATATATATTTATGCACCTCTTTTACATTCCACTTCATGCATCTATACATTTCTTTCATACATTGGGGATAATGCATGAGATAAGTGTGGGGGAGGGTCAAACATGACTAATATAACTTAAAAAAAGAAGATATATATATATATATATATTATATATAATATATATATATATATATATATATATATATATATATATAACTTTTTGAACGAAAAGAACAATATTTGATATATTTTTTGTAAGAAATTAAGTCAATTTTAAGGAATAAGAAAATCATAATTAGGATTTCTTATACTTAGTCAAAATAAGATGACTTGTTTAATTTTCAGGGTTAGAAAGAAAATTAATGAAAGTAATTTAGTCTTGATCTTTACCTTGAAGAAATATGTACACCTTATACACTTACACACTTAGGGTTCAAAAACAAAGATTCTTATGCCTTAGGAAAAAAAGAGAAAAATATATTTATATCCATGAAAAATAAACAAATCTAATTATTGATTAACTAAGTGCTTTGGCCTAAGAAAGCCTTGGTATTTATGCCAAAGATAATTAGATAAGTTTGATATATATATATATATATATATATATATATATATATATATATATCCTCCGATTAAGCTGGGTATTGTGCCTCATGAAGCATAAGTATTCACGCCTAAAGGGGGTACATTTTATAAATAAAAACCCTTGGTTTCGTGACCTTGTTTGCTCGAGTGTTTAAGTTCTTAGGGTTGTTTTCTCACCTGGTGCCCTAAGACTGTCCAATTTAGGTGTCACCGACTAAAGGCTCGATACATGGGCAGATTAGAAAGCCTAATGGAATTGAGGAATAAATACCACCAAAAATTAAAATAAATAAGGCATAAGAGTTAATGTTAAAGAACCCTTAGTCAAAACCTCATGGTCATGAAGGTGCATGTAACTTAGGGTAAAGTAATAGACTAGATGAGAAATACAATTTGACTCCTTACTTTGATTGATGACATATTTTTGAATAGAGACTAAGTTTAGGAATGAAAAGTTTAATTTTTCTATAACTTATAGATTACTTGAACTCTTACAAATATACTTCAAATATTTTCTCTCTTTTCAAAATGCATTTCAAAAATACTAACATTTTTCTCTTTCTTTATGGATTTTGTGGGTGCAATCCACTGAAAACCCTCACGAGACAAAACTCATCCTCTAGGGGTAACCTAGAGGTTTAACGGCTTGTTGCACATACTCAGTGCAATCGAGTGACTTGCGAAAGTGGTCTAATAATTGATTAGGATTAGTTTTGATGTTTTGCTCGAGGGCAAGAAAAAGATAAGTGTGGGGTATGATCGGTCACATATATTGCATATATATTATCATATTACTATGTTTATTATCTAATAAATCCTATTAATAAGTCTTATTTTTCTTTATAAAATGCAGGCCCATTGCTAAAGGAAAGGGAAGAGAAACGAGCCCAAAAGCCTATCAAATTTCTGACTTAATTCAGAATTAATTCAAAATCAGAAAATCAGAGCAGATCATGGCAAATCAGAGAAGTTGAAAACCGGTAAAATGAATCTTTCCAAATGAATTAGTTAAAGCCAAAGATGAAAGGCCGTTTCATCAAATCCAGGAGCTGAAACGGGAAAACTAGCAAGAGAAAAGGGCATATCACCAAACAAAGGAGTCCCACCAACTAGGTATGGCCACCTGGCCACACCACGGCCGCGAAAACGCGTCTTGGATGCATTTGTTGGGGGAGCATTTGCTCCCCCTATCTTCGTACGCCCTCCCCCATTTGGTTTTTGCTTATAAATACTGCATTTTTCAGAGAAAAAGGAAGCAGAAGTTAGTTTAAGTTTTTCTCTTTATTTTTAGGGTTTAGGTTCTTTGTTAGATAGCATAGAGAAGTTGTATCTCTATTTTTTAATTTGTAGTTCAGTCCAAATACCAGTGAGAGAGAGGAATAGAATGATTGTAATCTGAAGATTGAAGTGACATCAATAAAGGTTCAAAACTTCTCTTCTTCTGCAATTCATGGGTATGTCTTATTTTTGTTTCCATATCTTGTTTTACATTATTCATGAGTAGCTAAATTATTTTCTGAGCTCACTATCATCTCTCTCTTCGATCCATCTTGTTTTTGAATGGTTTTAATGTAAAAAACCCAATGGAATCATATGTATGCCTTAAACTAAGCCTTTCTTTTTTGAAAGCGTTCTTGAAGGAACATGAGGATGGGTTTGGATTTCTAAGCTTCTATTTCTTTTAAAACATCACTTGAACTAGTTTTTACTTCATACTTGAAAGAAAACTTGATGATTTAACATTCAGTTCAAGAGGATTTCTTAAGAAAAAAGTTAAACTTTTTCAAACAATCTTATTTGCTTTGCTTGAAACTTTCGAAACTCAAGCTTAAGTTTTTGCCTATGATCAAGTTGAGGCACTAAGAATTTCAAGAGAAGAATATATCGTTGAGTAGTAAGATAGTGAACCTAGATTTTTTTTATATATTAAAAACAACCAAACAATCTTCACACTTTTTAAAAATCACCTTTTCCAAAGCTTTCTCTAAGTTTTCAGTTTTTCTTTAAAATCACTTCCTTACTCTTCATTCTCTTTTTAACATAAAAAAGCCGACACCATTTTTTGCTTGTTAAAAAAAAAACATCGAAAAGCTTTCATCGCATTCCTCCTTGTGGACACGACCCGTTAGCGCAAAGCTAGACGATAATTCTTATCACTTTCACTTTTCAATCAGTGGTGAAATTGAATCTTGGTTAAAGTCATCAAGCCACCATGATTCTTGGTTGTCATCAATATGGCTAGAAGTGTCGGGAATAATCAAAAATTGGGTGGGAGGTTTTCTTATTCCTACGCATGTTTTCCAATCTACTAAGCTTGCTTCTATCATATCGAGTGTATCACTTTGGGATTGAATCATGAATTTCATACTCTTTTCTAAGTCGGTATGTTCTTCTTAAAAAATAGAGTAAGGATCTTTGATTTAAAAATTATGACGAAATTTTGAGTCTTCTAGAATTTGAATTCGTCACTCAAGCTCTTCTATGGCTTCCATCCTCTTTTCCCAGTCAATTAATTCTTCTAATGGTTGTTCAGGAGAAGGAGTATATGAAGCTGGATGTTGGTATGGTGGTTAACAATATAACTCGGGAGAATTGTATCCCTATTGATTTTGTGAAGAGTCGTGATGATTATTCCAGTCTTGTTCATAGTATTAGGACTGGGGCATGTATTGATTCAGATAAGACCAATCCGACACACTAGGTTGGTTAAAGTTATGATATGCTGAGTTGGTAATATCCGAGTCAAAAGAGGTCAGGGTGAAATATGGATCACTTTTTGTATATGAATAATTGTAATTATAATCCATATCACTAAGATGTCAAAACCAAAAACAAAAATAAGCAAACAAATAAAGAAATAAAAAAGAAAAAATCTAGCCTAAGTTAGGGTAGACCTTAGACCTAGATAACTCCTAACTTTAGACTGTCTTTAGGAGGTATATTGCCGACCTTAACCATGAGTTAATCGGCCAGATAGGTAGCAAGATCGGTGGGAGGTATCCGTCAAAGACAGGCCTAATTATGCCAAACCACCAATCTTTAGGGGTTCGTCCCTTAATCCCCTGCCTTAGACATCGATTTAGCAAGAGTTAATTTCGAACAACTTTCTCCTTCAGTCAATCTCTTAATGAGCCCGAGTTAACCTAAGGCCAACATCTAGTTATTTTTAATTTAGGGTTAAGGTTGTGAGTGCAACGAAAATGATTTGTGGGCCAAGGAAGAGTAATGACGTCCCCACCTTATGTTGTTTATGAGTTTTGCCCTTAAAGTGATTTAGTGCACGTGTAAAGCAATAGACAAGAATTCACTCAAAAGCAGTAAATCTGCCAGGGGTGCTTCCTAGTCTATATGCAATGCGAACGTACCTTGTCGCTAGCACTCTTCAACAAAAATTAAGAAATTTAAATAGACACGTGCCTATGATGCAAGAGTCTAAATTTTTTTTAATTAGTCAACTAATAGGCTATTGTTAATTAATTAGCAGTATGCAGGGTGATCACAGAGAAAAATTATCAACTACAGAAAATAGTACTTGCAATTTGCAGCAGAGCTACAAAATTTGAAGCACAATTAAGCTAATATAGCAATGGATACGCGGTAACAGCCGCGGAAGCGCGGCTATTTAATGTTTCCTTTGGCTCTGCCTTCTAGAGTAGAGGCACAGATTTGCTAATTTTCCTGAGCTGCAATAAATTTTCCTTTTAGCAGATTCTGCAAGCAGAAACAGAAAAAATAAATAATTAGTTTCAGAGAATATCGTACAGTTGCCTCCTTGGCAACGACGCTAAAATTTTGATTAAGAGAGAAAATGCATTGGAAATAAAGTCAAGAATTAAAGTCAGAAAGTTCTTAGTCTCTTTTTAATGTAACTGTGTAGCGAGGCCTATATGGGTCGATCCACAGGGAAGGATGCGATGGAAGCTTTTCGGAACGATTTCTCGAAAGAGATTTAATTAAGCAAAGGAATTATAGTCCACTAATCATCTACCGAAACAAAGTATTAGTTTAAAAAGAGTGAATAATATATTGAATCTACAAAGAATTATCTACCCTAGGGTTTGCTTGAGAATCAAGTAAGATGAGTAAAAATATTATAAACTCTAATTAGTGCACACTAATTGAAATTAAACCTTAGTTCATCCTAATTTCTAAGTATAGCATAAGAAAAGTCATTTTTTTTAGACTTGACATGATGCTATCAAAGTATTTAAATATGAACTATGAGTAACCAGAAAAAGTGCAACCCTAAATTAGTTAAACCTAATTATTTATTCATTTTCAAGAACATCAATTTAGTCCTAAGATTTCTAACTTGCATAGATTTCAATCAGTTCATCTTTTAAACTAAACTTAGGTTGATTGAGAAATTAGCAAACTATAAGTTTAATTTGTTACTCATATTTTTATTTTTATTTTTATTTTTATTTTCAATGTTTATTATGAATGAGAAAAGTTGCATCAAAACTAAAAAAAACAATAGCAAATAAGCCAAAGCAATAAAAAAACTAAATTAAATTGAAAAACAAGAGGAGTAAAAAGAATAAAGAACCTTATTCTATTGGATGTCAGCGGCCAAATATAAAGCTCTTCTGCTTCTTCAATAATTTTCTTCTTGAAATAAAAAAATGAAATAATACAAGAAAATTCAAAAAGAAAGAGGATCTAAAGAAAACCTTAAGCTTGAGCTTCTGTGATCTCTCTTTCTCTGTTGCTCTGCAGAGATATTTATAGGAGATTTGAGATGTAGAATCCCAGTACAACTCCACCTCCAAAACGCGGCGCAATCTGAATCCAAAGAGTCGCGAAAACGCGGCTTTTGCCACATTTCTGCGGCAATAGGGTGGCCAATGGCCATGCACAAAGCGCGTGGCCTTCTCTGGTCCGTCCTATTGAAAATTTATTCTCAGATCATGAATTTGGTCTCTGGATTTTGAAATATGACGATCTTTTTAGAAGACTTGGAGACCAAGCTATCTCCAAATCCGAATCAAATTCTGATTTTCTTCCCTTTATCTTTATCCTGTAGTGCAAGCAACCAGGTTCAAATAGAAGTCCACCTCCATCTTTAGTTAGGATGAGGATTCATCTTGTTTTATCTTTCTCCTCCTTTAGATTTTAATCCAAATTTAAATGAGATAGAAAAGATGCTTCCTTTATCTTCCTAATTAATCTTTATTTTCATATTTCTTGTGGGCTTTTGGCTTCTTTTGGGCTTTCTCTTGGGCTTTCTTGGATCATAGAGTTCTGCACATTACTAAACAATAAATGAATTAAATAGTAATGTTTTATAAAAATTAAGTTAAAAATATGAATGAAAATATGCATTATTGATGACCAATCACCACACCAACCCAAGTATTTTGACAAGGACTCATCTACTCAAATGAGTCAATGAGTGCAATCTCAATCATCGCAACCCCTCTAGAAATAGGCATTTTTTTCTACATTGCGACCTCCGGTACATAGCATCATTTAGATGTTGGCCGCAAAGCAGTATTCATGTTCAGATGTCAATTATAGATCTAAAAGCTGTGGTGCAGACAAAAAGCGAGATGCTTGGTAGATCTCGTTCTAGCACCGACAAACCCTGAGAACAACTCGAATTCACCAGCAATTTAAGATAAAAAACTTAATTGAATTTATCAAAGT
Source organism: Agave tequilana (assembly GCA_038442645.1). Lineage (NCBI taxonomy): Eukaryota > Viridiplantae > Streptophyta > Magnoliopsida > Asparagales > Asparagaceae > Agave > Agave tequilana. The sequence continues at coordinate 66,976 of JAVJIF010007374.1, read as the reverse complement.
TATTGTGTACAAAACAAAAATACAATGGTGTTTAAATAGACTTTAAAAGTAGTAGTCTAATCTAATTAGAAAACAAAAAAAAAAACAATTTGGAATCCAATTAGGCTACAAAACTAGACAGAATCGAACAGCAGGTCGGTGATAGTGTTAGTCGACTTATAGTGTTAGAGACTAGTTGACTAGTAAGAAATCTAAAAAAAATTCTTACTCTCTGTTACACAAAATTACTGAGATTGATTAGTCGATTACTGAGAGGGTTAGTCGATAGTGAGTCGACTACTGAGAGGATTAGTCGACTATTCATGATGATTAGTTGACTATTTAAATCCTACTATTTGTTGCCCTGCTCTCCTATTTCAGTCCCCTTTTTCAAAAGAACTCGTCCTCGAGTTCCAATCAATCGAACCATGAACGATGTCAAATTTAGCAAACTCTACCTAAGGAAAAGTGTGATCCGAAAATCTTAATCTGTCTTGAAGAGCTCCCAAAGTGCAATTGACGATAGAGCTTGGCACACCATGTAGAACACATATAGTCGTGCAACGTGGAATAAAGAGTATCACTTTAGAAATTCTGAATTCTTTTCACTTGTAACTCGAAAAACCATACATCTCCTTATAGTGGTAGCTCAATGATGGATCACGCTTTCGTCGCTTCCATGTGCCAATAGTAGGTGATATGAACTTGAAAAATTGAAAGATTGCATTCGAGTACTCTCCTTCTGCATGAAAGGATCTAAGAAATCATGGAGAATAGTTGCACTATGTTGCCAAAGTGGTTTAGGCTCTCCCACATGCTCCAACTTCATCTCCTCAAAAATGTCAGTGGAGAAAACAACCTCTTCATTGGCCACTAAAGCAAAGCTCTGCTTTGTTTCCTTTGATTCCACAAAGAATTTGCCTCATTGCATATGGATGTGAATATTGGCGACTCTTCTTTTGTTTGCATTGGAGTTGGTAGAATTGGTTTCATGGAAACTCTTTTGTCCTTCCAAGTGAACACATATATGTTCCTTTAGCCTTATGGGTCACTTCAACATCGTGTTGCCATGATCTCCCCAAAAAAATATGACACTTATCCATATCGACAATATCACAAGCAATGAAATCTTGATAAAATTTGCTAATTGAAATAGGGACATGATAATGATCCATAACCTTGATGGAGAGGCCTTTTTTGATCCACCTAATAGTCTAAGTGTGAGGCTATGATTGCATCTCTAGCTTCTAGTAGTCCACCAATGCACTATAAACAATGTTCTCGTAATTTTCATTGTCGATGATGAGGTTGCACGCCTTATTTTTGACTGAACATATTGAGTAGAAGATTTGATGTCGATGTGTGGTGTCAGAGAATTTATGGTTGCATAGCAACCTACCTCTGAACAACACAAGCTACAGGGTCTTCATGTTCTTCAGCAAAGCCAAAATCACTTGCTTCCTCAATCACGACTCTTTCTTCATCATCTTCGTAATACTCTATGTTGACTTCCTTTCTCTTAGGGCATTCATTGGATGTGTACCTATTATTTTCACACCTATAACACTTGCCAACACCAGGCTTGGCATAGGGATTCTCTTTGTTCTTTGCAGCTGCGCTGGTTGTTGTTATCGGTACTGACACATGGGTTTTGATCATCTATTTGGCTAGCAGTTAGTCAACCATCGTGGAGCTTAGCTGAATTTCTTCGCCACCCGATGGCCCTTTAATTGACATCGGGGCCTAAAAGGTGGTTCTCTTCTTTGTAGTCTCTCGAGGATCACGCGTTCTTGAATAGGGTACTTTAGGCCACTGATGTACTTAGTGTTTGCTCGGGAAAAATTTGGTCGAGTATGTGAATCGTAAAATTTTCTTGAATCAATGAAAGATTACAACAATCTCAAAAAAAATTCGATTACAAGAGAGAGGAGATGTTCAAGCTCAAATCTCCTCTTTATTTAATACTGGGTTCTTGATGTAGCGGTGAAAAGTGAATCTTGTTTTCCGTTGACCAGGTGAACATTAGTGTCTTCTGGGAATCTTCTCTTCAGATTATGGACGGAGTAGCACAGCTCCTGTCCAAATAGAATCTCAAAGAGACTTGGGCAATAACTTGAACTCAGCAAGTTGACAGAAGAGTTGAACTTTTTAGTATTCCTCAGCTGGAGATTCTGATCAATCTTCTCCAATTCGATCCCCCTTCAATAGTAAACTAAGCTATTTATAGGGATTTCAGAGGTAAAACTGTCCCCTAAAAACCCCCTATAATGGGGGTTAACTCTCCTCATTACGTGGGCAGTTGATTGGTTGCTAATGTTGCATATTTAATGTCACATTTTCATACTTATTTTAGAATAAAAGCCTGCATTGTCCTAATTATTTGTTTAATTTATTTGCAGGCCCAATCCTTAAGGAGATGAAGAGAAATGAGCCCAAAAGCCCACCAGAATTCTGGATTAAATCAGAATTAATTCGCACACATAAAATTAGGGCAAAATCAAGAGGTTGAAACCGGTTGAGAAGAATCCTCTCAAAATCGATCGGTTAAAGCTAAGAATCCAAGGTCATTTCGTCAGAATCTAGGGCTCAAACGAAGAAACCAACAAAGGATAAAGGCAGAAACAACTCCCAGGATGACCCACCAACAGGGTGTGGCCATCTGGCCACACCCTGGCCGCGGAAACGCAGCTTGGGCCGCATTTCCGCGGCATTGTTGGGGAGTTAGGGGGAGCGTTTGCTCCCCCGACCTCCCCGGGATACTGGTTGTTGGGTTTATGCCTATAAAAGGCCTGTACTTACGCTGAAAATGGGAGGCCAATGCATATTAGGATTTAGCTTAGTTTTCATTTCTTAGTTTAGATTTTTAGTCTTTCTGTTTATGTAATTTGTATGTAACTTAGGGTAGAAGAAGATTCATGTAAGTAAGAGAGAGGGGCTGATGTTGAGAGTGACACCGACGATGTACCCTACTCCTTTCTTTCATTGTCTCAGCAAGTAATAAAGGTAAATGCTTTGTTTGTTTTTCTATTCTGCTTTACTTTACATTTGTTTTGCTTTCCTCTTCCTCTTCTACTTTACCTTGGTTGTATTTGTTGAGTGTACAAGTGAATTCCAAAGCAAGTATAACCAAGCTACGTGAGAGCCAGCGATAGTTCATGAAGACATTCTCCTCTTCCAAGATCCGCATCACTTCATTCTTCTTATGCTTGACGATATAATGTGCACGGGGACCGAGCTCGAGTTTATGATCTATGCGTTGAACGCCTCCGAAGCAAAAAGGTAGAACTTGCAAAAAGGTTTCCAAGTAAGTCATCAATCAACCTAGGTAAGTATCTCCTCACTTTTCTTTCTTTCTTTTCTTTCTTAGTTTAGATCACCAACCACTTCTTCCAAATCGTTTTCATTCTTCTTTCCACTTCATTGTACATAATCGCTTTCTTTTGTTTTCTGAATTTTCTAACTTCTTCATCTTCCATTTTCTACTAACTTTAACTATACTTTCTTTTTCCATTTTTATAACTTTAAAAACAGAGAAGAACTTTCGCTTATTTTCTTAACGATTTCAATAAAGAACTGTAAAGCTTCCATCGCAAACCCTCCTTGTGGATCACGACCCGCATAGCCACTTGCTATAGAGGAAGAATTGAGCACTTGCACATTTTCTTTCTTAAGTTCTATAATCTCGTATTTTGTGTGCAGGTTGTGCCTCAATCAAATTTTGGCGCCGTTGCCGGGGAGGTAACATGTTTTTTATTGAAATCTGAATTTTTTTTTGAAAATTTTTAGAACTAAACGAATTTTCTTCTCTGTTGCAGGTTACAGGGCAATCAAAGCAGGAAATTAATATTGTAGTGACATACAAGTGGCCTTGGGCCTCTGCTCTAGAAAGCAGAGACCAAGGGCCCTCTGAATTGCCGCGTTTCCACGGCAAAAGCCGCGGATCCGCGGCAAGGACGAGTTGACTACTAACAAGTTTTTGCAAGGCTGCTTGCTTTGCAAATTCTAGTTCTCTGCAATTCTTTATTTCTTATATGCCATCACAAAAACCTGCTAATAATCAACAGTAAAAAGTTTGTTGCAAAAGTTAAAAATTGATTAGACGTTTGCATTTTAGGCACGTGTCTTTTCAATTCATTTACTTTTACTGTTGAAGAGTGCTGGAGCAAGGTACGTATGCATTGCATTTAGCATAGGACTCACTTCTTAGTTGATTTATATCGCTTTGAGTGAATCTTACATATCTTGTACACTTGCACAAATTGATCTTAAGGGCACTAACCCATTAACAAGATAAGGTGGGGATTTGATCACCCTTCCTTAGCCCAAAAATCACATTCCAAGCACTCACTAACCCAAGCCTAACTAAATTGAGTAGAAGTTGGTCCTAGGGACATCTCGGACTCAATTAGGAGATTATCCTAAGGGGGAAAATGTTGGAATCTAACTCCTGCAAAATCAGTGTCTAGGAAAGGGATTGAGGGCCGAAAGCCCGAAGGTTGGTGGTTATTTAATTATGGAACGTCTTTGACAGAAAACTTCCCACCAACCTTGCCCTGACCTGGCTGATTAGCTTGTGGTTAAAGTCTACATTAGACCTCCCGTGGACAGTCTAACCAGTTAGGAGTCGTCTAGGTCCTAAGTCTACCCTAACTTAGGCTAGAATCTTTTCTTTTTGTTTGTCTATTTGTTTGTTTTTCTTTGTTTGTATTCTATTATGTGATATGGACCATAATAATAATTTTTTCAACTACAATAATAATCCATATTACACACCGACTTCATTTTCGGATATTACCAACCCGGCATATCATAACTTTGACCAACCCAGTGTGCCGAATTGGTCTTATCCGAATCAATATGACCCATACCCCCCATCTAATAACTATAATTTCCATATTGATTTCAACTCTTCACCGAGTCAGTGGGGATTCACCTCCCCCGAGCATAATTTTCAACCAACTTGTCCTCCTTCTCCACCTAGTCCACAATATTTTCAAGAGTCATACTCAGCTCCACTCGTCCAAAATAGGAAACCATCAATTTTGGAAATGAGTATGCGTGAGTCCAAACACAAATCCAAAAATCTGATGGACCCACAATTTCACTATCACTTCCAATACAATTCTTCATCTTTTCATCAAAACAATGAACCTATCAACTATGAAAAGATGCTTGAATCCATGACTCAGGCTCAAAACACTCGTAATCGTGACATAGATATGATGGTCGAATCTCTACGTTCTCACCGTTGGACCAGTTCTGATGTCACTAACCATTCTGTTAGAGCCGAAGAGTCATGTAGTTTTGAAAATCAAGATTCCATTTCAGAACAACCATTTGAACTTGCCCAAACTCCAAATTTGAAAGAGATATTGACAGTTTAGCAAGTTTTCCTTTTCCTGAAATAGAACTTGAAAATGAATATGATCCTGAACCCCAACTTAGTGATTCAATTCTACTTCCTGATTCGATTATGACTCCGGTATCTTCACCTGATTTTGATCTTTTCCCGGAGTCAACACTGGATCCTGTACTAATTCATAATGAAATTGAATCACCCATCTTTGAGGATCATATTGAACTTGACCAATTATACACTTTTGAAGATCCTATTGACAAATTGGCAAGTTCTCAATTTTTGATATTGAACTCAATGAGATATGTGACCCAGATTCTCAAATATGTGATCCAGTTCAACTTTCTGAATCAATATTGACTCCTGTTTTGTTACCGGACTTGAGTAATATGTTAGAGTCAGTTTTGATTCCCCCACCTATCATTTTTAAACTTGACTCACCAACATTCCGTCACATTCCATTGTTCGAAAATACATATGAACTAGAGTTTCAATTTCTTGACTTGGACCCACTTCCTGAACCTATTCTGACTTCTGAACCTTTACTTGACTTAAGTCAACTTCCTGAGTCGGTATTAGTTTCTGTCCTTCCTGAGTCCAAGTCAACCGTTCTATCATTTCATACTCCATTCTGGGACGAGGTGGTTGACAAATTTGACTCCGAAATTTGTTATGAAATTTGGAAATTAGATGGGGTCACATACTTAATAAAAATCCTTCATGGACAAATCTTTTTAATGGGTTATATTAAAAATATTTCTGGTGGGTTCCTCTGAGACCCAAGAAAGGTGGATTGGGCCGCGTTTCGTGGACCAATCAGACCACCTCAAGAACCACCACCTTAAGGTAACCTTTTTCCTTCCCTTTCTTCTTTTTCATGCATCTATGCATTAATTCATACATTGAGGACAATGCATGAGATAGGTGTGGGGGAGGGTCGAACATAACTTTTCTTTCTCTTTAAAGTATAAAAAAAAAATTTAACATTTTTCTTTACTTTTAAAAACTTTTTGAAAAATAGAAATAATATTTTGACTTATTTTTGTAAGAAATTAAGTTAATTTTAAGGAATAGGAAAATCCAAATTAGGATTTCTTAGACCTGGTCAAAATAAGATTATTTGTTTGATTTATAGAGTTAGGAAGATAATTTGTCAAAGTAATTTAGTCTTGATCTTTACCTTGATGAAATATGCACACTTCATACACATACACACTTAGGGTTCAAAAACAAAGATTCTTATGCCTTTTAAAAAAAAAAAAACAAGTCTAATTATTGATTAGCTAGGTGCTTTGGCCTAAGCAAGCCTTAGTATTTATGCGAAAGATGATTAGATAAGTTTGAAAAGAAAAATTCTCTGATTAAGCTGGGTATTTGTGCCTAATAAAGCATAAGTATTCACGCCTAAAAGTGGTTTATATAATAAAATCCTTAGTTTTGTGGCCTTGTTTGCTCGAGTCCTTAAGTCCTTGGGGTGTTTTCTCACCTGGTGCCCTAAGACCGTTTGGTTTGGGAGTTATCGATTAGAGGCTCGTTACATGGGCAGATTAGAAAGCCTAATAGAACTAAGGAATATTACCAAAAAAAAAAGTATATATCTATAAATAAGGCATAAGAGTTAGAGTTAATGAACCCTTAGTCAAAAATTTTCACATTCACAAGGTGCATATGACTTAGGGTAAAGTAATAGACTAGATGAGAAGCACAATTTGACTCCTTACTTTGATTGATAACATATTTTTGAATAGAGACTAAGTTTAGGAATGAAAAATTCGGTTTTCCTATAACTTATAGATTGCTTAGATCTTACAATCATATTTCAAATATTTTTCTCTTTCAAAATGCTTTTCGAAAATACTAACTCTTTATTTCCCTTTCTTTATGGATTTTGTGGGTGCAATCCGCTGAAAACCCTCATGAGACAGAACTCGTCCTCTAGGGTAAACCTAGAGGTTTAACGGCTTGTTGCACATGCTCAGTGCAATCGCGTGACCTGCGAAAGTGGTCTAATAATCCTTAGTATAATTTAGTTGTTTTGCTCGAGGACGAGCAAAAGATAGGTATGGGGGTGTGATTGGTTGCTAATGTTGAATATTTAATGTCACATTTCCATACTTATTTTAGAATAAAAGCCTGCATTGTCCTAATTATTTGTTTAATTTATTTGCAGGCCCAATCCTTAAGGAGATGAAGAGAAATGAGCCCAAAAGCCCACCAGAATTCTGAATTAAATCAGAATTAATTCGCACACATAAAATCAGGGCAAAATCAAGAGGTTGAAACCGGTTGAGAAGAATCCTCTCAGAATCGATCGGTTAAAGCCAAGAATCCAAGGTCATTTCATCAGAATCTGGGGCTCAAACGAAGAAATCAACAAAGGATAAAGGCAGAAACAACTCCCAGGATGACTCACCAACAGGGTGTGGCCATCTGGCCACACCCTGGCCGCGGAAACGCGGCTTGGGCCGCGTTTTCGCGGCTTTGTTGGGGAGTTAGGGGGAGCGTTTGCTCCCCCGACCTCCCGGGATACTGGTTGTTGGGTTTATGCCTGTAAAAGGCCTGTACTTACGCTGAAAATGGGAGGCCAATGCATATTAGGATTTAGCTTAGTTTTTATTTCTTAGTTTAGGTTTTTAGTCTTTCTGTTTATGTAATTTGTATGTAACTTAGGGTAGAAGAAGATTCATGTAAGTAAGAGAGAGGGGCTGATGTTGAGAGTGACACCGACGATGTACCCTACTCCTTTCTTTCATTGTCTCAGCAAGTAATAAAGGTAAATGCTTTGTTTGTTTTTCTATTCTGCTTTACTTTACATTTGTTTTGCTTTCCTCTTCCTCTTCTACTTTACCTTGGTTGTATTTGTTGAGTGTACAAGTGAATTCCAAAGCAAGTATAACCAAGCTACGTGAGAGCCAGCGATAGTTCATGAAGACGTTCTCCTCTTCCAAGATCCGCATCACTTCATTCTTCTTATGCTTGACGATATAATGTGCACGGGGACCGAGCTCGAGTTTATGCTCTATGCGTTGAATGCCTCCGAAGCAAAAAGGTAGAACTTGCAAAAAGGTTTCCAAGTAAGTCATCAATCAACCTAGGTAAGTATCTCCTCACTTTTCTTTCTTTCTTTTCTTTCTTAGTTTAGATCACCAACCACTTCTTCCAAATCGTTTTCATTCTTCTTTCCACTTCATTGTACATAATCGCTTTCTTTTGTTTTCTGAATTTTCCAACTTCTTCATCTTCCATTTTCTACTAACTTTAACTATACTTTCTTTTTCCATTTTTATAACTTTAAAAACAGAGAAGAACTTTCGCTTATTTTCTTAATGATTTCAATAAAGAACTGTAAAGCTTCCATCGCAAACCCTCCTTGTGGATCACGACCCGCATAGCCACTTGCTATAGCGGAAGAATTGAGCACTTGCACATTTTCTTTCTTAAGTTCTATAATCTCGTATTTTGTATGCAGGTTGTACCTCAATTAGCAGTAATTGACCCAGTAATAGGGGCAGTTATAACCGAGACACAGGGCTTCTCTGTAGTTGAAACATGGACTTCGAGCCTCGTGTTTTGGCATTATATTATACTACTGTTGGATGCCGACTTTGAACCTTGCTAGACGCAGGCTCCGAACTCTACTAAACGCGGGCTTTGAACTCTGTGCCTTGGTATTGCATAGATGGCTGAGACGCGGGCTTCAGGCTCTGCATCTTGGCCATTGTGTTAAGCAGAGACGCGGGCGCCGACCCTTGTTTCTTGGTGCTGCAGTGATGCTGAGGTGCGACTTTCGAGCTCTGTGTATTGACCATTGGAGTGATGTTAAGACTCGGGCTTTGACCCTTGCATCTTGGTACTGCGCGAGTGGCTATGATTAGCCTTGCGTTTGGAGTATAGACTTTGCTTTCTGATGATTTTTCTTAGTGATTTGTAGACAGTTTACAGAACCCCCTCCAAAGTTTTCGAAACTCCGCAATTGACTGGGACGGGTTTCGATATACTTTGGTTTTTTCTCCTGGCAGCAAGCTCTCAATACTGGACTAGCAATCTTCTGAGATATCTTGAGATTGATCTTGTCTGGATTTTGGTCTTCATGAGTGTACTGTTAAGCTCTTTAAAACCACCAGAGATGATCATTATGAATGTCTGGATACGCAGTCCGGATCTCCTCGGTGCTCTGAGCTAGTTGTTGGTCTGCTTTCACGAGTGTACTGTTGAATTGATTATAGAAGCAAAGACTGAACGCAGGTCTTATCAACGCAAAGGTCATGTTGCTTTAGAAACGCGGACCTCGTCTAAAATATAAACACGGCTCTCATTCATCGGAGAGACGTGAACATCAAAGTGGGGACGCAACTCTCACTTGGTTGAAGTAACGCAGACTTTAGGGTGGAGACACGGACCTCTTTTTACTGTGGAGACACGGCTCTGTGAAACACAAGACTCGCATTCTGGGTGCATTGCCACGTATCTGGCGGAGCTTGAAGAGACGCATTTCTCTTAATACGCGAGATTCACGTTCAAGACATGATGCTACGCGTTGAGTAGAGCTTGAAGAGACGTCATTTTCTTAACACGTGAGGTTCGCGTTTCAAGCACAATGCCACGCATTGAGTGGAGCTTGAGAAGACGCCGTTCTCTTAACATACAAGGTTTATGTTTGAGGCGTGTTGCCACGCGTCGGGAGACGATTGGTCTGAAGATACGTGCGTGTATCTTGATGGATTACTGTGTCTATAAAAAGACATTAGTCTTTCAAGAGTCATCATTAGACTCTTTTCTTCTCCGCTGAGCCTTGCGTTGAGAGTTTTCAGAACTAAAGAAAAGCTCCGAGCTTTTTCTTCTTTCTCTTGTTTTTTACATAGAACTCACGGTTGAAATGACCCCAAAGACCATACCTGTGGCTTCGTCCTCGAGCGCTGTCGCTCCAGAGACTCAAATGGGTGGTTCCCCCATGCAGGAGGCCCCCATTTCAGTAATAAAACCATTTCAATTAGTTTCCACCATTAAGGAACTTGAAGAGTTATCTTAACTCTCAAGTCTCTTTTGAACTGAACCGCCAACGCGAGGCTCACGCCTGCGTTTGATATTTAGACGCGGCTCTTAATTTTTGAGAGAAACGCGACTCTGATCTGTTGAGAGAAACGCAGCTCTGATCTATCTTTAAATGCAGGCCTGAAAGAAATGCGGACTTCAGAACGCAGCCTTTGAAACGTCGCATGCAGTTTGACACGAAGATCTTGCTGGATTTTTCAATGTGAAGTTAGCGTTGACAGTTGGGGACGCGTGTCGTTGGAATTTTCTGAAGCAAAAATCCATGTGTCTCATCCAAACTAGATTTGATATTCACGCAGTGAATTAAGGCTATTAATTTTGGCCTTTAAGAATGACTTTCATTTTTATGCCATTAATTAGTGGCCATTAGCGAGCCTATAAATAGACCATAGCTTCTTAACAGTCATTCATCTTGACTGTTTTCCTTTGCGGGCATGTGCTTTGAGGAACTCCGTCTCGATTGTTATTCTTCAAGAACCTTCTTCAAAAAATAAAAAGAACCCAAAGCTTCAATGCATTCTTGCAATCTCCTTCGAAGATTATCGCTGTTAACTGATTTCAAAATTAAAAATCATCGGTTTAGGTGCTTTCATGGTCGTGCCTTGACAAATAAAGTCCAATTTCTAGAGAACTTCAGGTAGGAACTGGCTTTTGCCATGATAAGGCATTGACTTCCTTGAAGTTTTGTAATCCTCGGCCATGAAGAGACTATGTCTCTTGATCTCTTTCTGAAATCTTTTTCTTGAGACTCATGTGTCCCTGCTCTGCAAATGGGCCTTTCGCGTTACTTGATGAAACGCGGACTTGTTAGCTTCAAAGTCCAATTCTCAAGTTCTTCTGACGCGAGTGTGGTGAACTTCACGTTTTGAGACTTGAAACGCAGGTTTTGTACAGGAAGCTCACGTTTGGGGTTCCTGACTTAGAAAAATTTAAGTCTACGCTTTTGAGATTTTTGGACGTGAATGTGACAAACTCCGCATCTGGAGCTTTAGACGTGGGCCTGAGTTATTTCAGAAAGTTTTAAGACCCGAGTTCGCGTCTTTGATACATGCTCGCGTCTCAATTATCAGACGTGAGTCTAATATCAAACCGCATTTGGATCCAGATTTTCTATCTCCGCGTCCGTAAGATTCGCATCCGGAGTTCATGACTTTAGCCCCGCGTTTGTGCCTCTAGCTTCCTGTTTTCTATCTTTGCAGAATTTTAACCCTTATTTTTTTTATTTCTTGCAGGTCTTGGCTATATCGAAGGTGCTGGTTCCAGCGTCTTTGCTGGGTTCATGGGAGAATATTTGAACCGGCCAGCTTGTTCGATTGGCGAGCACTCGGGAAGTCAGAGCTTTTGTCTAAGGGCGAGGAACATCCGTGCGGTTATCGATACACATCAAGACATTATCGGACATGATGCACCAGTAATGTCTTGGATCCTTCTGGGTCACAGTGAGTATGGCGCATCTGAAGGTCACAGGAAAGAGAATGTCACAAGTAAGGTCTCGGATCCTCCCTTCACCAATCTTACTCAAAGAAGTGACAGCAACGAAAAACGCATGCTCATTAGATGACTTTCTGGTGGTGGAGCTTCCCATTAAGTGAAGGATTACCGGCTTGTTAAGACTTTTGCACCAGTTGGTCGGGTGGAATTTGAATGCTCCACGCATTTCGACCTCAAGAAGCCCCATTGTTCTCAAAAAGAGAGAAAGTTGATCCGCTATTCCTGGCCACAGTCAAGAGGGCGAGCTTTATGTATCTTCAATGTTTTGAGGAATGATTGCAACCTTTCGCTGAGCAAGAGGGACTTCTTTGTACTTCTCTGTTATAACACTCGATCTTATTGTATAAGAGAGCGTTTTGTATCACTTTCATATTTTTAAATATCAATAAAAGTGACACTTTTTTCTGTCTTACATATCTTGACTTCCTTTTTTGTATTGAAAATCACATAAGTAGAAGTGATTACCTTTAATTTGCTAGAAACATTTTAACTTAGCAAGTCAAAGTTAGAAAAATTCCATTTAAAGAATTTTAAAATTACTATTAGAGATGTGATATTAACTTGACAGGAGTGGAATAGTGGATTTGCCAATCTATGATGAGAATGGCAAGTGAAATTTTCAACCTGCGAAGGATTGTGACTGAGTCTTTATCAGAGGTTTAGTATTAATGTAATTTAGGACTCAGCTAGGGATTTTGATGGAAACACCGTTAAAGGTATTATATAAACCTAACAGTGATTTTAAGTGGACTTGCTATTCTATTGACGAGAATAACAAGTAAGACTAGACCAACTGGGTATCTAGGAAAGTTTTTACTGTTAGAGGTGTGATATTAACTTAACGGGTTGGATTGAATCTTGTCAGAGGTGCGATATTAACTTAACAAGGACGTAAGCTAGAGGTGTGATGTTAACTTAGCTTCACAGAAATTTCAGTTCCATTTGGGATAACTGCAAATACCATTGTCATAGGTGTAGTATTAAACTTGGCAGTGGAGGTAATGCTAGAGGTGTAATTTTGAACTTAGCATTAGCCATCTCGACTTTGATATGGAAGTTCGAGGAAAAGTCATTGTCATAGGTGTATTATTGAACTTAACAATAAATTGGATGCTAGAGGTGTGATGTTAAACTTAGCATCACTTATCTCAGCTTTGACATGGAAGCCTGAGAAAAAGCTTTTGTCATAGGTGTATTGTTGAACTTAACAATGAACTGGATGCTAGAGGTGTGATGTTAAACTTAGCATCGCTTATCTCAGCTTCGATATGAAAGCATGAGGAAAAGTCATTGTCATAGGTGTATTGTTAAACTTAACAATAAATTGGATGCTAAAGGTGTGATGTTAAACTTAGATCACTCATCTCAGCTTCGATATGGAAGCCTGAGAAAAGTGATTGTCAGAGGTTTAATGTTGAACTTGGCAGCAATTTAATCACTGTTAGAGGTATAGTGTTAAGCTTAACAGTAATTTATCAGAGGTGTGATGTTAACATGACAAGAGTTGATTTGCGATATGAGCAATTTTGAGGACCTGTCATTCTATTTACGAGAATTTAAAGGTGAAGTTTGGAATGTCAGAAGTGTAGTGTTAACTTGACAAGAATTAGTTTGCGATATGAGCAATTTTGAGGACTTGTCATTCTGTGGATGAGAATTGACAAGTGAAGTTTGGAATGTCAGAGGTATAGTGTTAACTTGACAAGAATTAGTTTGCGATATGAGCAATTTTGAGGACTTGTCATTCTGTGGACGAGAATTGACAAATGAAGTTTGGAATGTCAGAGGTGTAGTGTTAACTTGACAAGAATTGGAGACTTGTGACTCCATGTAAGGGAGTCATCAAGTAGAAGTTCATAATCGCTGAGGAGTATTGAAACTTTTCACTGTTAGAGGTGTAGTGTTAACATAGCAGTGATTGAGCTTGTGGATCTATCTCTCTATGGGAAGGAATTGATAGGGGATTTTTTTGGTGGAAAACAGAACGAATTGTCAGAGGTATAATATTTAACGTGACAAATATTGATTATGAGCGGGCCTTATCGTCAGGGGTTTAATGTTAACTTGACTGACACCACTGGGAATCAAAACAGAAATGGCTTGCCAGAGGTTTAATGTTAACATGATAAGTTTTTGCTTATTTCATTAGAGAAATGGACATAGGCATTTTTTGTGGTCATACCATTCTGTGGGTGAGAATTGGTAAGAGATTTTAGAGGAGTAGACGGGATCAAGTCCCTTAGGATTTTTAGCAAACCCTCAGCTATCAACAGATTTGGTATGCCTTTACCAACTACCGTTTGAGTTGGGCTAGCCATACTATTTCCCTCAGCATGATGAGTTGTCGAGGACTTATCTTGGACTTAAAACCCAACATTTTCCTCTATCCTTAGTTGCCAGAGGCATCGGATGTTCATAGATAAATTAGAGAAGAGTAACAAGGCTAAAATCAAAGTTTTACACTTTGTTTCTTCTTCAATATTTACATAATGCATCATGATGTATCTATCGTTCGATCGGCTCGATACTGATCGAGGATGATGTGATCCGTTGAAGGAAGAAAGAAGCTTTTCTTTGGCGCCCTTCTGAACATTTTAGATCTGAAAGTTTTGATCAGAGGTATAATGTTAACCTAATCATAGGTGAACCAGAGAAGAGTAACAAGGCTAAACTAAAGTTTCGCCCTTTGTTTCTTCTTCGATGTTTACATCATACATCATGATGTAACCGGCGTTCAATCAGCTCGACACTGATCGACTGTGATGTGATCTGTTGAAAGAAGAAAGAAGCTTTTCTTTGGCGTTCTTTCAAACATCTTGGATCAGGAGTTTTTAATCAGAGGTGTAATGTTAACCTGATCATAGGTAGAGTCCTGTCAAGGATAGTATTTCTTCAAGAATCTACCATTGATAGGCATCATGAGCGTATCGTCGTCTGGGATTATAGGGCGGTATGCTCCATTTGAGTAGATTGACTCCACTACAAATGGTCCTTCCCATTTGGGCTAGAATTTTCCCTTGGTCTTATGTGTCATCACCATGGATCTTCTAATAGTTAAGACAAGGTCACTTTTCTTGAAAGTCCGCTCCTTGACTTTCGTATTGAAGGCTCTGGTAATTCGAGCATGATAGAGCTCAATTTGCTGTTGAGTTTGCAGGCGTTTATCGTCTAAAGTCTCCAGCTCCTGGAGTCACAGTCAATACTTCTCCTCATTTGTCATCCCCGTTGTCAAGGCAACGTGTAGAGATGGGATCTGGATCTCTAGTGAAAGTACGACTTCACACCGTATACCAAAGAGAACATTGTAGCCTTCGTCGGGGTTCTCACTGTCGTGCGATAAGCCCATAAGCATTCACCTAACTTATCATCCCAGTCGTATTGGATCTTTGAGACGAATTTCTTGAGAAATTTCCTAATGATTTTGTTGAAAGCTTCTGCAAGGCCGTAAGCGGCTGGGTAGTATGTTGTTGAAGATGCACTCTGGATTCTGAACTTGTCGCAGAATCTCTGAAAGGCTTGGCTGACGACTGAGGCCCATTATCATGGATAATCCGTCTCGGTACGCCAAAGCGATAGACCACGTGATGTTTAATGAAATTGATCATGTCAGATATCTTTACATTCCTCAAGGAAATAGCTTCAGCCCATTTGGAGAAGTAATCAGTTATGGCTAGGATAAATCGATGTCCTTTGGATGAAGGTGGGCTGATAGGACCAACCACATCCATCCCCACATTTCGAATGGCCAGGAAGAAGTTGTAGGGTGAAGATATCCCGGTGCCTGGTGAATGAAGTCACCAGGGATCTGACAAGCGTGGCATCACCTGGCATAAGCGATAGCATCAAGGATCATCTTTGGCCAATAATATCCGAGTCTTCAGAGTCGATCTCCAAGTTTTAGACCAGATTGGTGAGCTCCACACATGCCATTATAAGCCTCTTTGAGTATTTCCTGTGCCTCTTTATTTGATAGGCAGCGGAGGAGGATCCGTCACGTGATCGACGATATAGTGTTCGTGTGATAGCATTGTAGCAGAATTTTAAGGCTTTCCTTCTAATGACAACCTCCTCTTTAAATTCATCAGGCAGGATACCGTACAATGCATAGTCGACGTACGGGAAGTGCCAATCCTTGAGCTCTAGACCTGTTGAAGTTTCTAAAACTTCTTTGACTTGAAGATCTCTTGTTGGCTTTTAGTTATCTTCAAGGGCAAATCTCGGACAATATAAGTCATGGCTGTAGACAAGTACTTTCTCCATCGTTCCAGCTGGAAGAGCCAAGGAGGCAGCGAGAGATGCCAGTGTGTCTGCATGAGCATTTTGCTGGCGAGGTACATGATCGATGTAGAAGTTTTTGAACCTCTCTGCCATGCTAGTTGCGTTATGATAAGGTACCAAGTCTTCATGTCTGACCTCGTACTCCCCGCGAACCTGGTTAACGATGAGCCTTGAGTCACCGTATGCTTTGAGATTTTAACGCCAATCTCATCGGCGATACGCATCCCGATCAAGAAAGCATTGTATTCTGCTACATTGTTTGAATACGGCTCAGTTAATGAGAATGCACGAGACTTACGTAGTTCTGTGGGGAGACAAGTACTACCTCCACTCCTGCTTCGATATTTCCTCGAGGGCCCGTTCTCGATGCGCCATCGAAGAAGAGTTACCACACCTGTCCTTCAAAAGATATCTGGGTCAAGCAAACTTCAGCGACCTCATCTGAAAAATGTTCATGAAGTTTAGTTACCCTTGGGTCTGGATACTCAGCAATTAAATCTGTCACCGCCTGTCCTTTCATAGCTTTTTGTGGTAGGAATTGCATCTCATATTGGGAGAGCAACATGGTCCATTTTGCCTATCAACCATTTAGTGATGATGGCTTTGTCATAAGCAATCTTAAAGGATTGACTTTTGACATGACGTGTATGGTTTGGCCCACCAAGTAGTGTCATATCTTTTGGACGGCAAATACCAACGCCAGGCATTCTTTTTTGATCGGGTTGTACTGATGTTCGACTCTGATTATAGTTCTACTCAGAGAGTAAATTGCCTGCTCATGTCCTTGATCATTATTCTGAGCTAGTAAAGCTCCTAGAGAATGATCCATCACTCGTACATATATCAGGAAAGATTTTCTTGACACTGGAGCTGTAAGGACAGGTGGGTGCGTGAGGTACTGCTTGATTTCCTCAAACGCTCGTTGGCAAGCATCATCCCAAATGAATGAAACACCCTTCTTCATCAATTTGGTGAAGGGTTGGCATCGTCCTGAGAGATTTGAGATAAACCTCCGGATATGTACTAATCACCCTTGCAATCCTCTAAGCTCTCTAAGACTTTTTGGAGGTTGCATCTCCTGGACAGTTCAGACTTTCTCTCGGTCTAGATGGATTCCTTTGGATGTAACAACAACCCTAGGAATTTACCACTGGCAACTCCCAGGAAGGATTTAGTGGGATTCATTTTCAATTGATGTGCCCGCATGATGTCTAATTGTAAAATGAAACTGAAAGGATTATCATATAGCTTTGGGCTAACGGGTCGTGACCACGAGGAGGAATGCGATAGAAGCTTTTTGGTATTTTTGTTAAGTAATAAAGAATGAAGTTGGTGGCTTTCTTTTAAGATGAAAAGGAGAATGGAGAGAAGGGAGATGATTAAAAGAAAAATTACAAATTTAGAGAAGGCTTTGGAAAAGGTGATTTTTTATAAAGCTTGAAGAGTGATTTGTTATTTTTTAATATACGAAGAAGATCTGGGCTCACTATCTCACTACTCAACGATGTGTTTTTCTCTTGAAATCCTTAGTGCCTCAACTTGATCATAGGCAAAAAATATAAGATTGAGTTTAGAAAGTTTTAAGTAAAGCACATAAGATAGTTTGATAAAGCAAGACATACCGTGAAATAGAGTGGAAGAAGAGAAAGCTTGATCCTTTTATTACTGTCACTTCAATCTTCAGGATACAATCACTCAATTCCTCTCTCTCAGTGGTATTTGAACTGAACTACAAATTACAAAACAGAGTTACAACTTATATACTATCTAACAAAGAGCCTAAAACCTTAAAAACAAAGAAAAAAACTAAATCTAAGTTCTGGTCCCTTTTTCTGTACAAAACCCTTTTTTTTATAGGCAAAACCCCAGAGGGAAAGGAGTGAGGAGATAAGGGGATCAAACGCTCCCCTTATCTCCACCAACAAGCCGCAGATCCACGGCTTGGGCCATAGATTCGCGGCCAGGATGTGGCCAAGTGGCCACATCCTGTGGAGAATTGACTGGCGTGGACTTTGGCTCCCTTTTGTCTTGCTAGATTCTCTGTTTCAGCTCCTGGATTTGACGAAATGACCTTTGATTGTTTATTTTAATCACTTGATCTGGGAAGATTCATTTCAACCGGTTTTTAACCTCTCTGATTTACTAAGATGTGCCCTGATTTCTTGATTTCAAATTTATTCTGAATTAAATCAGAATTTGATGGGCTTTTGGGCTCGTTTCTCTTTCCTATCCTTTAGCAATGGGCTTGCATGTTATAAAGAAAAATAGGACTTATTAATATGATTTATTTAGATAATAAGCATGGTAATGTGACAATATGTATGCAATATATGTGACCGATCACGCCCCCACACTTATCTTTTGCTCGCCCTCGAGCAAAACATCAAACTAATCCTAATCAATTATTAGACCACTTTCGTAGGTCACTCGATTGCACTGAGCATGTGCAACAAGCCGTTAAACCTCTAGGTTACCCCTAGAGGACGAGTTTTATCTCGTGAGGGTTTTCAATGGATTGCACCCACAAAATCCATAAAGAAAGAGAAAAAATGTTAGTATTTTGGAAAAGCATTTTGAAAAGAGAAAATATTTGAAGTATATTTGTAAGAGTTCAAGTAACCTATAAGTTATAGGATTATCAAACTTTTCCTACCTAAACTTAGTCTCTAAAAAACATGTCATCAGTCAAAGTAAGAAGTCAAATTGTATTTCTCATTTAGTCTATTACTTTACCCAGAGTCATATGCACCATCGTGACTGTGAAGTTTGACTAAGAGTTCTTTAACATTAACTCCTATGCCTTATTTATATTTATTTTTGGTGGTATTTATTCCTCAATTCCATTAGGCTTTTTAATCTGCCCATGTAATGAGCCTTTAGTCGGTGGCGCCCAAACCGGATAGTATTAGGGCACCAGATGAGAAAACACCCCTAAGGACTTAAACACTCGAGCAGATGATTGTAATCCAATATTGCATATTTTACCTCATAATTCCCATGCATTTAGTTAATAAATATATGATTTTTACTCATCTTCTCTACATATTTGCAGGTACACACTCTAAAGGAGATAAAGCAAATAATCACTTTAATTAACACTAATTAAAGTGATTAAATCCAAGATTAAAGATAAAACCAAGATTTGAATTCCAGATCCAGAAAGATCCACGCGCCCAAAGAAGAATCCAGATAGTCCACGTGGCTAACCACTTAACAATAAAATCCCACCAGAAAATCTGGGCTCAACGGCCCAGATTTGGCCGCCAGATCTGGGAGATCTTGCAAGTTGGCGGCAGTTACAGGGAGTTAGGATCCCGGATTTTGCGCCAACCAACTACCTTCTGGATCCTTCACCTGGGGCTATAAATATGGGACCTTGGACCTGCGAGCAAAAGGAGAATGGAGAAGAGAGGAGAATAGTTAGTATGTTGTAATTTTGTTTAGTTTTTCTCTAGGTTTTGTTCTTTAGATCCCTCTTCTTCTTCCCTAGAATTCATTGTAAAAGAGAGAGATTGAGAGAGAGAGCTTGTGTAATCAAGGGTGACACTTGAAGCAACAAGGATTGATCCATTCTCCTTCCTCTACTTGAAGCATGGTTCTAGTTTAATTGCTTTCTTTAATTGCTTTTTTACTTGCTTTCTTTACTTCTTGCAATTTATTCATGCTTTGCTTTACTTCATTAATGGCTTGTAGCTAATTTTCCTACCATGTACTAGCTAACCACTAGCCTTGCCATCTTCACTAACTCATGGGTGATTGCTTTATTTCATCTTGCAAGTTGTATGATCTTCTCTTCTCGGATGGGTTAAACCACCCTTCAACCACATGAGAAAGTAATTAGGTCAACACGCAAGACGAAACCTACGCCGATGGAGTGACAACATTAGGCACGCGTTCGCTATCAAGGAGTCTAGTAAGTCTTGGCAAGCTAGCAAGGTAAGCTAGTCATGGCTTTTCATTCAAGCTTTCTTAAGTTTTCTTTCCTTTTCTTGTGAATACCAAATCCCAATCTTGATTTCTTTTCCAACGATTTCCACCATGAACATATCCATCCTTTTCTTTTGTTTCTTTTTCACTTGATTCATTAAGTTTATAAGAAAGAGAAGAATACTCGTTTAACAACTTCACTACCACACGTCAAAGCTTCTATCGCGAGCTCTCCCTGAGAATCGACTCGGTATAGTCCTATACTATAGCGGAGACAAGAAAGGGTACATAAAATACATTTTTATACTCATAATACGTATACCTTCTTCGTCTAATCAAAATGGCGCCGTTACCGGGGAGAGCAACGGATTTTCTTTAAAGTGAAGAACTAAATGAATCTTCTTCTCTGTTGCAGGTACAGGTTGAAGATACAGCAAATCTTGCATTGCAGAAACATATAAGCGGACATGGGCCTCTGCTCTCGAAAGCAGAGACCAGGATCCCTCTGACTTGCCGCGTTCTGCCGCGCGGGCGCGGCAAGGAGGAGTTGACTTCTAACCATTTTCCTGCAGGGTCTCTTGCTCTGCAAAATACAGCTTCTGCAATACTTAAATTCTTGTTTGCTTCACCATATACCTGCTAATTTAATCAACAGTAAAAAATTGTTTGAAAAGTAAAAAATTGTTTAGACATTTGCATCATTAGGCACGTGTCTTTCAATTCTTTTAATTTTACTGTTGAAGAGTGCTGGAGGCAAGGTACGTAAGCATTGCATGTAGACTAGGAATCATCTCTTGCTTGATTTTCATGCTTTGAGTGAATCCTTGTGATATTTCTTGTACACTTGCACAATTCAATTTTAAGGGCATACCCGATAAATAAGATAAGGTGGGGGAGTTCATTACCCTTTCCTTAGCCCGAAAATCATTTTCCCAAGCACTCACTAACCCAAGCCTAATTTAATAAAAAAGTAGACGTTGGCCCTAGGGACATCTCGGACTCATCTAGGAGATTATCCTAAGGGAGAAAAGTGTTGGAAATAGACTCTTGCAAAATCAGTGTCTAGGAAAGGGATTGAGGGCCGAAAGCCCGAAGGTTGCTGGTTACTTAATTAAGGAACGTCTCTGACGGAAAACCTCCCACCAACCTTGCCCTTCCCTGGCTGATTAACTTGTGGTCTACGTCTACACTAAACCTCCCGTGGATGATCTAATCAGTTAGGAGTCGTCTAGGTCTAGGTCAACCATTCTTTTGGCTTGGTTTTGATTTTTTTCTTTTCTTTTTGTTTGTTGTTTTTTCTTTTTGTTTTTGATTTTTTTTTGTGATATGGCATTCAACAATTCTTTCCATTCTAATAATAATCCATATTTCACACCATATTCGGATAATTCCAACCCGGTGTTTTATAATACGCACCAACCAAATACACCGGGTTGGCCTTATCCGAATCAATATGACCCATACCCCCCATCTAATAATTATAATTTTCATAATAATTTCAACTCGTCACAGAGTCATTGGGGATTCCAGTCCCCCGAGTTTAATTACCAACCTCCTTGTCCACCATATTCACCTTGTCCACAATATTCATTCCCCAAATTTGCTTCTTATACTCCACCAATTGAAGAAAAATCTGAGTTACTAAGGAGTTTAGAAGCCAATCTACAGAGGGCCGAGCAACAATTTCACGAAACATTTGCCCCTCCAATTCCACAGTATTTTCAAGAGTCTTACTCAGTTCCACCTTTTCCTAATGAACAACCATTTGTCATGGAAACGAGTAAAGATTTCTTATGTGAGTCCACTCTTCCATCACCACACAGTTTTGACTCACAATTTCATCACCAATTCCAAAACAACACTTCATCTTTTCAACAAAATGATGAACCAATGAATTGTGAAAAGATGCTTGAATTCTTGACTCATGCTCGAAATGATCGTAACCGTGACATAGATTTGATGATCCAAACTCTTCATTCTCATCCTATTTCTAATGTCACTAACCATTCTGTCAAAGAGTCATGTTGTTTTGGAAATCAAGATTCAATTTCAGCACAACCACCTGAACTTGTCCAAACTTCAGATTCCATTGACATTTTGGCAAGTTTTTCATTTCCTAAAATTGAACTTGTCCAAACGTCAAATCCCATTGACATTTTGGCAAGTTTTTCATCTCCTACAAATGAACTTGTCCAAACTTCAGATCCAATTGACATTTTGGCAAGTTTTCCTTTCCCTGAAATTGAACTTGAACATGATTATGATCCTAAACTTTCACCAGATGATTCAACTCTACTTCCTGATTCAATCATGACTTCCATATCCTTACCTGATTTCACTTCATTTCCCAAGTCAGACTTGGATCCAGTACCCATCTGTTGTGAAATTGAATCACCAATCTTTTATGATGATCACATTGAACTTGACCAATTTCATACTCTTGAAAGTCCCATTGATAAATTGGCAAGTTCACAATTTTTTGGAATTGAACTACATGAGGAATGTGATCTTGAACCCCAACTTAGTGATTCAATTCTTTTTCCTGATTCAGTAATGACTCCGGTATCTTTACCTCACTTCAATCTTCTCCCAGAGTCGACATTGGATCCTTTCCCAATTCACAATGAAGTTGAATCACCCATCTTTAAGGATCATGTTGAACTTGACCAATTATACCTTTTTGAAGATCCTATTGACAAATTGGCAAGTTCTCCATTTTGTGGAATTGAACTCAATGAGAAATGTGACTTTGACCCTCAAGTTTGTGATTTAGTTCAAATACCTGAATCATTAATGACTCCTGTTTTGTTACCCAATTTGAGTAACATTTTAGAGTCAGTTTTGATTCCCAACCCTCCTGAACTTGAATCACTAATCTTAGATAGTCACATTCCATCATGGGAAACTGAATGTGGACTTGAGCTTCATTTTCTTGACTTGGACCCAGTTCCTGAATCCATTCCGACTCCTGAACCTTTACTTGACTTCATTCACTTCCCTGAGTCGGTGTTCCTTTCCGAGTCCAAGTCAACCGTTCTATCATTCCATATTCCATTCTGGGACAAGGTAGTTGATAAATTTAACTCAGAAATTATTTTAAAAATTTGGAAATTAGATGGGGTCATGTACATAATAAAAATCATCCATGCACACATCATTCTTGTGGGTCATATTCTTGAAATTTTTGGTGGTTCCTCAAAACCCAAAGAAAAGTTGATTGGGCCATGTTTCGTGGACCAATCAGACCACCACCGGAACCACCACCTTCAGGTAATTTTTTTCCTTCCCTTTCCATTTTGTTTCATGCATACATATATCATGATGCATTGAGGACAATGCATGAGATAAGTGTGGGGGAGGGTTTACTAACTTAGAGTTTTTAGAATTTCTTTCTTTTACACTTCTTTTAGAGTTTTTAGATTTTCTTTCTTTCACACTTCTTTTAATAAATAAAAATAATAAAAAAATAAAAAATAAAAACTTTTTGAAATAAGAGATAAAGTTTTGATATATTTTTAAGAAAATTAAGATGTATCTTAGGAATTAAGAAAGCCTTAATTATGACATCTTAAACCTAGTTGAAATAATAGATCTTGTTTGAGATTATAGGCTAAGTAAGTAAAATTGATGAGATATTTTTATCTTGAAATTTTTGCCTTAGATAATATGCACTTTACACTTACACATTTCTTGGGATGGAAACAAAGACCAAAAATGCCATATAAATAAAGAAAAAAAAAAGAAAGAAAAAAAAATTATTATAAATAAAGCATCACTTATTAAGCTGGGAAATTGTGCCTCAAGAAGCATGATTACTCACGCCTAACGGTGATCTCACTTATTAAGCTGGATAATTGTACCTCAAGAAGCATGATTATTCACGCATAACGGTGATTAAGAATGATCCCCTTTAGTTTTGTGGCCTTTTTTACTCGAGACCTTAAACCCGAGGGATGTTTTCTCTTCTGGTGCCCTAAGACCGTCTGGTTTGGGAGTCATCGGTTAAAGGCTCGTTACAAGGGTGAACTAGAAAGCCTAAACTAAGGGAAGAAAAAGCAGAAAAAAATATATATAAATAAATGGCTTGATGGTTGGAGTTGAAATCCCAGAAATTTTCACTGAGCACGGTGTGCATATTATCTAGGTTTTATGAAAGATAAAATATTCAATCCAATTTTGAATTCTTACCTTAATTGAAAACAAGATCTTGCATAGAGACTAAGTTTAAGGAAGAATGATTATAGGTGGACTTATGACCTAGGATCACTTATATTTTTGCAAAAATAGTTTAAAAACATGTCTCTTGTTCAAAATGCGTTTTCAAAACACTAACATTTGTCTTCTTTCTTTATGGATTTTGTGGGTGTAATCCGCTGAAAACCCTCAGGAGACAACACTCCTCCTCTAGGGTAACCTAGAGGTTTAACGGCTTGTTGCACACGCTCAGTGCAATCGCGTCACCTGCGAAAGTGGTGTAATAAATTGGTAGTTAGGATTTTCTTTTCTTTTCTTTGTTTTGCTCGGGACGAGCAAAAGAATAAGTGTGGGGGTGTGATTGTAATCCAATATTGCATATTTTACCTCATAATTCCCATGCATTTAGTTAATAAATATATGATTTTTACTCATCTTCTCTACATATTTGCAGGTACACACTCTAAAGGAGATAAAGCAAATAATCACTTTAATTAACACTAATTAAAGTGATTAAATCCAAGATTAAAGATAAAGCCAAGATTTGAATTCCAGATCCAGAAAGATCCACGCGCCCAAAGAAGAATCCAGATAGTCCACGTGGCTAACCACTTAACAATAAAATCCCACCAGAAAATCTGGGCTCAACGGCCCAGATTTGGCCGCCAGATCTGGGAGATCTTGCAAGTTGGCGGCAGTTACAGGGAGTTAGGATCCCGGATTTTACGCCAACCAACTACCTTCTGGATCCTTCACCTGGGGCTATAAATATGGGACCTTGGACCTGCGAGCAAAAGGAGAATGGAGAAGAGAGGAGAATAGTTAGTATGTTGTAATTTTGTTTAGTTTTTCTCTAGGTTTTGTTCTTTAGATCCCTCTTCTTCTTCCCTAGAATTCATTGTAAAAGAGAGAGATTGAGAGAGAGAGCTTGTGTAATCAAGGGTGACACTTGAAGTAACAAGGATTGATCCATTCTCCTTCCTCTACTTGAAGCATGGTTCTAGTTTAATTGCTTTCTTTAATTGCTTTTTTACTTGCTTTCTTTACTTCTTGCCATTTATTCATGCTTTGCTTTACTTCATTAATGGCTTGTAGCTAATTTTCCTACCATGTACTAGCTAACCACTAGCCTTGCCATCTTCACTAACTCATGGGTGATTGCTTTATTTCATCTTGCAAGTTGTATGATCTTCTCTTCTCGGATGGGTTAAACCACCCTTCAACCACATGAGAAAGTAATTAGGTCAACACGCAAGACGAAACCTACGCCGATGGAGTGACAACATTAGGCACGCGTTCGCTATCAAGGAGTCTAGTAAGTCTTGGCAAGCTAGCAAGGTAAGCTAGTCATGGCTTTTCATTCAAGCTTTCTTAAGTTTTCTTTCCTTTTCTTGTGAATACCAAATCCCAATCTTGATTTCTTTTCCAACGATTTCCACCATGAACATATCCATCCTTTTCTTTAGTTTCTTTTTCACTTGATTCATTAAGTTTATAAGAAAGAGAAGAATACTCGTTTAACAACTTCACTACCACACGTCAAAGCTTCTATCGCGAGCTCTCCCTGAGAATCGACTCGGTATAGTCCTATACTATAGCGGAGACAAGAAAGGGTACATAAAATACATTTTTATACTCATAATACGTATACCTTCTTCGTCTAATCAGCAGACAAGGCTACGAAACCAAGGTTTTTATTATAAAATGTACCCCTTTTAGGCGTGAATACTTATGCTTCATGAGGCACAAACACTCAGCTTAATCAAAGGATTTTATATATATATTTTTCATACTTATCTAATTATCTTTTGCATAAATACCAAGGCTTGCTTAGGGCAAAGCACCTAGCTAATCAATAATTAGATTTGCATTTTTTTTTTAGAAGGCATAAGATTTTTTGTCTTTGAACCCTAAGTATGTAAGTGTATAAAGTGTGCATATTTCTTCAAGGTAAAGATCAAGACTAAATTACTTTCATCAATTTTCTTCTTAACCCTGAAAATCAAACAAGTTATCTTATTTTGACCGAGTATAAGAAATCCTACTTATGATTTTCCTATTCCTTAAAATTGACTTAATTTCTTACAAAAAAATATATCAAAATATTGTTCTTACCTTTTAAAAAGCTTTTTTTAATATATATATTTTTTTCTTTGTTTTTTTGAGCTATATTAGTCATGTTAGAGCCCTCCCCCACACTTATCTCATGCATTGTCCCCAATGTATGAAAGAAATTTATAGATGCATAAAATAAAATGGAAAAGAGGAAAGTTACTGATACACTGGGTCAAAAAGACACATAGCCGTTTCATTTACCGGTACCGATTCCAAGAAAGGTTTAAGGCGTTGACCATTTACCTTAAAGTCATTTTCCTTCTTGATGTCACTGATCTTTACAGCACCGTGTGGAAACACGATTTTCACAACGAATGGCCCAGTCCATCTTGATTTTAATTTTTCTAAAAAAAGATGAAGCCTAGAATTATAGAGTAAGACTTTTTGTCCAGAGACAAAGGTTTTCCTTATGATGTGTTTATCAAGAAAAATCTTAACTCTATCTTTAATGATCTTAGCATTTTCATAGGCCTCATTTCTTAACTCCTCTAATTCGAAAATTTGTAATTTTCAAAGGTCACCAGCCTTAGTCAAGTCAAAATTCAACTGCTTGATTGCCCATAAGGCCCGGTGCTCTAATTTAACGGGTAGGTGGAAAGCTTTACCATAGACTAACCTATAAGGAGACATCCCTAGAATCGTCTTGAAAGCGGTCCTGTAGGCCCATAGGGCATCTTTAAGTTTGGTGGACCAATCTTTTCAGTTTTGGTTCACAGTCTTCTCTAAGATAAGTTTTACTTGTCTATTGGAAATCTCAACCTGCCCACTGGTTTGAGGATGATAAGGTGTGGACAACTTGTGAGTTATGGCATACTTTCGCATAAGAGCTTCAAAGGATCTATTGCAAAAGTGAGTGCCATTATCACTGATGATAGCACGAGGGATTCCAAAGCGTGAGAAAATGTTCTCTTTCAAAAACTTTATGACAACTTTGTTATCATTAGTTCTACTAGGAATAGCTTTTACCCACTGGGACACATAGTCCACAGCAATCAATATGTATTGGTTTCCAAATGAATTAGGAAATGGACCCATAAAGTCGATGCCCCAAACATTAAAGAATTCTATTTCTAGAATTGGGTTGAGAGACATCATATCTCGTTTTGAGATCCTTCCTACCATCTGGCATCTAGGGCACGTCTTGCAAAATTTATAAGCATCTTTGAAAAAAGTGGGCCAATAGAACCCACTTTGTAGGACTTTTTCAGCAGTCTTGTGGGGACTAAAGTGTCCACCGAATGCATGTTCGTGACAAAAAGATAAAACACTCTTAACCTCCTCATCGGGAATGCATCTCCTAATAATTTGCTCAGAACAGTACTTAAAAAGATACGGTTTCTCCCAAAAGAAATACCGGACTTGGGATAAGAACCAGAATATATCGTTTTTGGACCAATGAGATGGAGTTTGGTTTGTGACTAAGTAATTCACTATATCAGCAAACCAAGGTTCCCTAAAGATAGCTAAGAGATTTTCATCAGGAAAATCCTTATTTATGGGTAATTCGTTGCATGGAGAATTAGGGATTCATGAGAGATGGTCAGAAATGACATTTTCTACGCCTTTCTTGTCTCGAATCTCAAGATCGAATTCTTGAAGAAGGAGGATCCAACGAACGAGTCAGGCCTTGGGATCCTTCTTCATCATGAGGTACCTAAGCGCAGAATGATCGGTGAAAATGATGGTTTTGGACCCTAGTAGGTAGGGACGAAATTTCTCTAAGGCAAACACTACTGCCAAGAATTCTTTCTCAGTCATAGTGTAATTCAATTGAGCATCGTTGAGAGTCCTACTAGAGTAGTAAATCACGTGCTGCTTGTTATCAATGCGTTGTCCTAGGACAGCGCCTATGGCAAAATCAGAAGCATTGCACATAATTTCGAACGACTTAGACCAATTTGGTGCAGATATGATTGGTGCAAAAGTAAGCTCTCTCTTAAGCTTCTCCCAAGAATTCATACATTTAACATTGAAAGTGAAGGACACGTCCTTAACTAACAGATTAGTCAAGGGCCTAACAATCTTGCTAAAATCCTTGATAAATCTTCGGTAAAAATCGGTGTGTCCTAAGAAGGATCTAATATCCTTTACGCATTTAGACATGGGAAGCTTTGCAATAACCTCAATTTTAGCTCTATCCACTTCAATTCCTTTCTTGGAGATTTCATGACCATTTCTTGGCTAAGTCCTTAAGAGCGAAAGGGACAAATCTCAACCTAATAGCATCATCTACAAGGTGTGGCATTTTTATCATTAGACATACTTCCCTAAATTCTCTTATGAAGAAATAAGCATCTTCGGACTCTAGGCCATGAAACTTGGGGAGTGTGTTGATGAACTGAGGCTTGAGCTCAAAATTGTATTCACCAGCCGATGGAAGTAGGATGTAAGATGGAAGTGAGGTTCTAATGGGATAGAACCTAGACTGCAAAGATGTCGGTTAAGCCATAACCGGATCTGGTTTGGTTCAAACTTGGGTGGTGATGTGTTTCTAGTCAACCTAGATGAATTAGGGTCTCTTGACCACAAACGCAAACATAATCACATTCACAAACAAGTTTACCAATAGTCAACAAGAGTAATCAACCAAGCCTAGTCTAAGGTAACCTTGACCTAGATAACTCCTAACTGGTTGATTGTCCACATGAGGTATAATACAGACTTTGACCACAAGCTAATCAGTCAGGTCAGGGCAAGATTGGTGGGAGGTATCCGCGCAAAAATGATGGGCCTAATTAAGCCAAACCACCAGCCTTCGGGGTTTCGCCCCTCAATCCCTTTCCTAGACACTGATTTGGCAAGAGTCAAGTTCTAACACCTTCCCCCTTAGGATTATCTCCTAGTGAGTTCGAGATGTCCTTAAGGCCAACGTCTATTAGATTTTACTTAGGCTTAGGTTGTGCGTGCTTGGAGATGGTTTGTGGGCTAAGGAAGAGTAATGACTTCTCCATCTTATCTTGATTTAGGTTTTGCCCTTAGAATTGATTGTACAAAGTGTGCAAGATATAAAAAAGTAGCATTCAAAAGCAAATATCACTCAAGAATGTTTCCTAAACTATATGCTATGCATACGTACCTTGTCTCCAGCTATCTTCAACAGTAATTGTAAAATAAATGTAATTAGACAAATGCCTAGAATGCAAGTCTAAACGTTTTTTTAAGCAATTAACAATCACTCAGATTACTGTTGGATTAAAATAGGGATTGTAAATATCAGATATAGTAAGAATAATAACACACAAAAACTTTATTTTTGCAAGCAATCTGTCCTGCAAAAAAGAGTTTTTAGTAGTCCAACAAAAATTTTAACTTTTGCAACGCAGTTTCTTGAAATTCTGTTTCCTACTTTCGAGAGTAGGGGCACAGAATACTGAGTCTTCTCTTGCAAAGCTTGAGTGCTAAATTTGAATCTTGACGTCCCTGAAACAAGACACCAAACTTATTAAAAAATAAATACACCGTTCCCTCCCCTGCAACTGCACCAAAAATTGATTGTAAAATGAAAGTGAAAGGATTACCGTGTATCTTTGGGCTAACGAGTTGTGTCCACGAGACGAAATGCGATAGAAGCTTTTCGGTGTTTTTGTTAAGTAACAAAGAATGAAGTTGGTCTCTTTCTTTTAAGTTGAAAACGAGAATGGAGGGAAGGGAGATGATTAAAAGAAATTTTATAAATTTAGAGAAGGCTTTGGAAAAGGTGATTTTTTATAAAGCTTGAAGAGTGATTTGTTGTTTTTTAATATACGAAGAAGATATGGGCTCACTATCTCACTACTCAACGATGTGTTCTTCTCTTGAAATCCTTAGTGCCTCAACTTGATCATAGACAAAAAACATAAGATTGAGTTTAGAAAGTTTTAAGCAAAGCACATAAGATAGTTTGAAAAAGTTAACTCTTTTCTTTAAGAAATCATCTTGAATTGAATGTTAAATCATCAAGTAGTTCAAGTAAGAGATAAAAATAAGTTTAAAAAACGTTATCTAAAAGAAGTAGAAGTTTAAAAATCCAAACCCATCCTCATGTGCCTTCAAGAACACTTTCAACAAGAAAGGCTTAGTTTAGGCATGCAAATGATTCATTGGGTCTTTTCATCAAAAATCATTCAAAAAGAAGAGGGATCGGAGAGAGGAATAATAGTGAGCCCAGAAAATGAAATTAGCTACTCATGAAAGATGAAAAATAATGCAAGTAAATAAAGTAATACATACCGTGAAATGGAGTGGAAGAAGAGAAAGCTTGATCCTCTTATTCTTGTCACTTCAATCTTCAGAATACAATCACTCAATTCCTCTCTCTCACTGGTATTTGAACTGAACTACAAATTAAAAATAGAGTTACAACTTCTATACTATCTAACAAAGAGCCTAAAACCTTAAAAACAAAGAGAAAAATTAAATCTAAGTTCCGGTCCCTTTTTCTGTACAAAACCCTGCTTTTTATAGGCAAAACCCCAGAGGGAATGGAGTAAGGAGATAAGGGGAGAAAACGCTCCTCTTATCTCCACCAACAAGCCGCGGATCCACGGCTTGGGCCGCGGATCTGCGGCCAAGATGTGGCCAAGTGGCCACATCCTGGTGGAGAATTGACTGTCGTGGACTTTGGCTCCCTTTTGTCTTGCTGGATTCTCTGCTTCAGCTCCTGGATTTGACGAAATAATCTTTGATTATTGGATTTAACCACTTGATCTGGGAAGATTCATTTCAACCGGTTTTCAACCTCTCTGATTTGCCAAGATCTGCCCTGATTTCCTGATTTTGAATTTATTCTGAATTAAATTAGAATTTGATTGGCTTTTGGGCTCGTTTCTCTTTCCTATCCTTTAGCAATGGGCCTTCATGTTATAAAGAAAAATAGGACTTATTAATATGATTTATTTAGATAATAAGCATGGTAATGTGACAATATGTATGCAATATATGTAACCGATCAATGTCGAATGTTGTTTTCAGATCTGCTATGTGATCGTCTTTGGCACGGCTTTTCACTGGAATATCGTCAACATAGCATTCCACTATTTTACGTATATGCTTGTGAAAAATTGCATTCATAGCTCTTTGGTATATTGCCCCTGCGTTCTTTAATCTGAAAGGCATTACAGTATAACAATATACCCCCAATAGCGTCCTGAAAGATGTATGCTTCTTATCATCAGGGTACATCTTGATTTGATTGTATCCCGAGAATCCATCCATGAAAGAATCCGTTCGAACCCACATGTGTTATCGATCATGACATCTGTAATTGGGAGGGGAAACTCATCTTTAGGACATGCTTCATTTAGATTATAGAAGTCAATGCAAACTCGGATCTTCTCATTCTTCTTGGTAACAGGGATGATATTGGCTACCCAATCAGGGTGTTGTTCTTCCCTGATGAAACCGGAGTCTATAAGCTTCTTGACTTCTGACTGGATTGCTTTCATTATCTCTAGAGGAAACTGTCACTATTGTTGCTTGACGGGTTTCGCATCCGGATTGATGTTGAGGCGATGCATAGCCACTTGAGGACCAAGCCTAGGCATATTCTCGTAGTTCCAAGTGAAAACATCTATATACTCTTGCACAAGAGATATTAGATCTTCCTTCTCAAAGGGTGATAAGCGTTCGCTTATCAACATGGGCTTAGGATTAGCCTCATCTCTCAGATTGTCTGGGTAACCTTATCCTCCGTGGGTGGTTTGCGTTGTTCAAAGCGGATATCCCAGAGAGTGTTTAGGTATTTGATCCAAGGATCTATATCTGACAGGATCATTTCTTCATCTCCATCTTCCGGGTGGCTTGTTGAAACCATATTTATTGAAAGTTCTTTGAAGATACTGCCAACATTGACATCGACTCCCATGATGATGTGTCTGACGAGTGATCATGGTATAATGACTCTTCAGATTGGAGTTGACACATAGCCCAACCCCTTGCGAGTTTGATGATAATAATCAGGGACTTTTCCTTTTGGATCGAAGTAGTGTTTCCGTCCTTTGCCAAAGTTCAAACCAGGACCACTTGTCAGGTCGTACCCCATCTTCTCCATCATTCTGAGTATATTTGTCTCATAATAAGAGAATTGAGGAGGCTCATTCTTTCTTTCTGAGTCTTCGCGAGTTATTGGCTCAGACTTGATTCTTCCGAAGAGGATCAGTTTTTGCTCTTCGTGTCTTGCTGGGACCCTGAATAAAAATCCTTGCGGTTCATGGATGCCTTGATATACTGTGAGAGATGACTTCACCGGTATATGCAATGATGTCAGTGCATCTATTGTCGACTAGGGGTCATCATCTACATCGGTACTAGTATCTGATGGCACAAAATCAGAAGCAAATACAGAAAGGTAAACCAAATCTAATTCATCATTAATATACCACTCGCCTACATCATTGACGGTGTTATTGACATCGAGCTTATTAATGCTCGTTACAAGTGGATTCAGCTCCAAAAGATATTCTTCCTCTGCCTCTGGTTCAATATCAGCTTCATTACCAGAGTTTGGTTCCTCTGACCGGGGATTCTCGTTCATTTTCAGAGAATCTTGGTATAGGAGGGAGTCCGTGAAGTAGTTTTCTACTCCCTTAAACGGATGTCTTTTGGCGATCAACATTAAGACTTTTCCATCCTCGTCAATATACTTCATGACTTGATGGAGAGTAGAGGGGACGACGGAGCTATGATAAATTCACGGTCATTCCAGCAGCAAATTGTACGAAGTGTCAACGTTAATCATATTGCACGTCACTTCAGATCTTAGGTCCCAAATCTGACATTTGAGTTTAATCTTTCCCATTGGGCGCGTACCATTGGCGTTGAAACCATAAATGGTAGTTTGGGTGGCGCTCAATCGGTGAGTGGGGATCCCCAAGTGCTGTATGACCCGGAGGGGCATAATTCTCAATGCGAATCCTGGATCTACCTGTATGCGGTTCACTTCAGACAATCCAATATACCCTGTGAAGTACATGGGCCTATCATGTTTCCCCTTAACCTGCATGTCGCCTGGTGTAAAGGTTATGCAGGGGGCATGTTGAGAGGCATGGAGGCGGTCTTCTTGATCTTCCTCTTGTAGTTCTGCCGGAATCTGAGCCATGAAGTCCTCAATATCAGCTAGAGCTTCTCTCAGAGCTTCTCTTGTTGACTTAGATAGTCTCAGGAGGTCGTAAAGGGTGATTCTGGCCGGAATGTTAGCCAGTTGAGCTAAAATATTAAAGCGGTAAGGTGCTGGAGTCCCTTTCGCTTTGTCCTTCGGAAGGCCCTTGGCATACCGAATCTCCTTTTGCTTCTCCATGGGTTACTTCGGGGGTTGCCTGGTTGGCTCTGAGGTGGGTTTAGGTGGATTTGCCACCATACCCTCGTATTTCTTCAGATATGACTGACCGGAACGGGTTTCAACCACGAGTAATGTATTCAGCTCGGCTGCAAGGACGATTATCTTCTCCTCTGAATCAGTTAATGAAGGGACATCGGTTTCTTCTTCTCGAGAAGAGACACACACCACATTGCAAGGCGAAGCTTTTGCTTTGCCTTTGGACTTCCTATTGGTAACAGTAGTCCACTGTTGGCCTTTGACAAGGTCAGGATGAACCTACATGATCCCTCTCTGAGGAGTAGGGATAGGCACGAGAACTTTCTCCTGCTGGTGGTACGGATCTATATTGATCATTCTTAGTTCCCCTTTCGGAATGGGAACTACTCCTGCAGATGTTAGAGGTTGATCCCTAAACTGAAGAAATGACGTCATGTTTGCCGTCACTTTCTTCTGCTCCAGGCGGAGCTTGAGCACCTCTGCATTAATCAAAGCTTGGAGGATGTCTTTGAAGATGTATCAGCTCTTGGTAGGGTGTCCCAGCATCCTGTGGTACAAGCAGTAGTTGAGATTGTCAGTCTTGCTGACCTCCTTGTGATGTTTGGCTTCGGGAAGCTTTAGTCTGTTACTCTGTTGAGTAACTTGAACAACGAATCGACATGCTCATCCTTGAAGAGTAATGTTTTTTAGCGCGTGGCTGGCTTGAAGAACTACCCCTTCTGATTAGCTGAGGTTCAACGGGAGACTTCGTCTCTGTCGTTAATGTATCCTTCCTTTTTATTGGAAAGATGCTTCCGGCATGCGCCTTATCGACTTTTCGGGCCTGGGCTTGTTTTCTTCTGCCTTAACCCTGGTGACAGTCTCCTCTGTCTGTTCACCTTGCTGGACCAACTGCTTCCAAATTATGACGATATGTTTCCACCAGGGTGGCCTGGGTCATACCTCTAGGGCATCAGAGCGCCATATTCTGAAACCTCTCCATAAATGCTTTAACTGACTCTCCTTTTTGTTGCTTCATTGCCAGGAGAGCTGGCATGGTGATATCTGAATCGTCTTCGAAGAAGCGTGTAAGGAAAAGCTTCTCTAGGTCTCCCTAGTTCATGATGGAGTCTTCTGGGAGCTTCATGAACCATTCGAAAACGAGTCCTTTCAGAGTGCCGATGAACAAACATGCAAAGATGGCATCGTTTGCTACTACATTCCCTGTCTGAGACTTGAAGTAGTAGATGTGTTGATTCGGTGACTCCTTGCCATCAAAGGCCTGTAGGGTTAGATCTTTGAACTTAGGAGGGTACGAGACAAGATCCCACTCAATCGGGTACGGCCAGATCACTCCTGCTTCTGGAAGGCCTTTTCGATTGGTGAGGACTCTAAGATGTTGTTCCAGTTTATTAATCCTTTTAGAATAAGTGCTCCCATTCTCTAAATTATCTCCCTCTTCGAACGAAGGCTTGGATGACTCGGAGTTAGACTGTTCCTCCTCCTCGGTATGCGCGGAAGATAAGCTCTTCCCTTCCTTCTGTTTGCCTTTTGACTTTTTAGAAGAAGTTTTGGCTTTCAGCTTCTTTCTACCCTCAAGCAAATGCGAAATCATCTGCTTGAGGGTGTCGATAGATTCCTGTTGGGCGCGAATCATATCGAGTTATTCCCTCTGGGCCTGGGCTTGCTGTTCAAAGCGCCTGGCCATTTCTTTAGGAGTACTTGCCATATACGCGAAGGCTTCCCTCTCTACAGAAAAGTTCGAGGCATGCGATTCCACAATGGCGGAGTGTGACTCGCTTCAATGCCCCGGGCTAGGGCACTGTAATCAACTGGGTATACCACGCCAGTTTAAGTGCGGGTGTACCGGTACACTCCTTCTGATTCAGCATCAGACTCATCAGAGCTGACTACCAATTGTTTTCCCTTACTTTTGCTTGGAATAGTGCTTGGACCTACCATGTTCGCAGTGACTTCAGGATACTCCGTATTAGAGAAAGTTCTCCTTGTGTGGGAATGATGCCTTTTGGCTGATCGGGAGGCTGACGTTAGTCGTCTGAATGCCAACTGCTTGCTTGTATGTGAGTTACAGTGGCATTCAGAGAGCATTGCTTTGAGTAAGCCATTCACAGCAGTATGATGGAGTGATTTGATGAGCACTCCTCTTCTTTGTTAGATAATGCCTTAGATCTGTCCGAGGGGGATCGAAGAGACCCGCCTCGAGTTTCGAGGGCTTCCCGACCTCTGAAAGCTAACCTTGCGTCGCAAACTTGAGACAAAGGGTTTAGAGATGCGGAGCTCACGTTCTATAGAACAGACGTGGCTCTTGCGTTTTGGCTTTAAAATGTGGGTCTTGTTCCTCTACAGAGAAGAGACGCGAACTTCGCGTTGCTGATTGTCTCATTGGGCCAGCGACATTTGGGAAACGCGGACTCTTTGAGTCCCGCGTTCTATCGAAGAGACGCGGGTCTCGTGCTCTGAGAAGAGACACGGACCTCGCGTTACTGAACGTGGCATTTGAGAGGCGAACCCTCAGAGACACAAGCTTCTTGAGCTTCGCGTTTTGGTCTCCAAACGCAGAGTTCGCGCGTCCAACGTAGCTCAGAAGGGACGTGATCGGGGGAAAACCGCGCACAAAAAGTGTATGTTTTGAAATCGATATTTAAAGTGTGTGTGCTTTGGCTTCCTCAATACTTCCGTTATAGCATAGAGGCTAAAACAAGTCGAATCCACAAGGACGGGAGGCGATAGAAGCTTTACCGGTTGATTCACGTGTTTGTTAAAAAGTTCTTCAAAGTTTTAATGAATGAAAAGAAAAGAGCAGAAAGAATGAAAAGAGAAGTGTACGATGAAATACGAAGAAGTGGGAAACATAGAAAAGAATGCTTTTTGTGATTTTTGTATATCTAAAACAAAGTGAAAGAGAAAGAAAACCCATGGCTACTAACTACTAATGACTCCACCAACATGCTAACCTCTTAGTGATAGTTGCCTCACATGTATCATTGGCCATCACTAGTCCTTGGTTCAAGAGCTATTCAAAGCATGACCCATATGTAACTCATCACAACCCAACTCAACAAACAAGTGCAAGCTACAATTAAATCATCAAAACCCAATAAGAGCAAGCATGAAGAAAAGTAATGTAAGCTTGTTAGAGAGTTAGGAAGTTAGAGTGTTAGATCCATCATCATGAGCCATCAATGGCTCTTGCAAGAGCAAGGCCAAACTGAGGCTATTAGATTCATGTGGATTATCAAATAAGAAGTTAGACTAGTTGGTGGTTAGTAATTAGTTGCCATGAGAGAAAATACTAGCTACACATGTAAAAGAGATTAGAGAGAAGAAAACATAGAGAGGTAAAGAGAGCACCTTTCATAGATTGTCACCTTCTATTACAAGCACTCTTGCATTTCAAGCATGAACCACTCTCTCTCCCTATTACAAGATCTACAAAATAGAAAATACAAAAAGGGAGAAGAAGAACTAACCTAACCTAAAATAAACTACAAAATGGAATGAAAAACTACCCTAAACTGTGTATATCTCCTTGTTCTGGAACCCAGGGGGTATATATAGGCATCAGGGGAACAGGGGGGCCAGGGGACAAACCCTGGCCCGAAGCGGCGCGCGCGCCGCGGCCATACTGGGGCCGCGCGCGCGGCGCTTCGAGCCGCGCGCGGTCCCGTCTGTCCCCTGTCAGTTCTGGTGCCCGGTTTCGTCTTTATAGCCCCTGGTTTTTTCAGAATCAGCTCTCTAGGTCAATGGCTATCTTTAATAGGCTTTTAATCACCAATTAAATGGTGATTTAGGGTCTTCTTCTTCATTGCACACCATGGACCTAGAATCAAGAAAACAAGGTATTATTAGTAGAATTTATTATCAAATAAATGTGAGAATATGATGAAAATTATGCAAAATTAGAGACTAATCAGGACGCAGGCATAAACTTTACATTCTGTACTTGTTTGACAGATAGTTGTTCACTTTCTTACGTCTGTTGTCGACGTGCGCGTCGCCTTTGTGGACGTTCGGCATTCTGGTTACGCTTCACGGGTTGTTAGGAACCCCTGGTAACCTGGAGCTGAAGAAGAGGAAGGGTGTGGTCAGATTGACCATCAGTGACACTAGCCCTACGGGTCTCCTGGGAGACGTTGACTCATGCTACGCAAGCGATGCGACCAGTAATGGTGTTGCTTGTGCAGGCCATCTTTGTAGAGGTCTCCAAAGGGACTTAAGAGCGAACCTCTGAAGAGATTCTACTATACTGCTGCGCCACACTAGGGCTCTTGAAGCCAAAAGAGAGAAACTCTTTATACTTTGCCTTGTCGAATTCCACAACAAGTGATTCGACCGTTCTTCCCATGAAGGTGACGTCACCTTGCGCCACGACTTGCTCATCAGTAGAGAAAGTAATCCCCAGTGGAGTCGCCATCTCTTGTTTGATTGGGAAAAATTTGGTCGAGAATGTGAATCGTAAAATTTCCTTGAATCAATGAAAGATTACAACATTCTCAAAAATTCTGATTACAAGAGAGAGGAGATGTTCAAGCTTAAATCTCCTCTTTGTTTAATGCTAGGTTCTTGGAAAGTGAATCTTGTTTTTCATTAACCGAGTGAACGTCAGTATCTTCTGGGAATCTTCTCTTCGGATTATGGGCGGAGTAGCACAACTCTTGTCCAAATAGAATCTCAAAGAGACTTGGGCAATAACTTGAACTCAGTAAGTTGACAGAAGAGTTGAACTCTTTAGTATTCCTCAGCTGAAGATTCTGATCAAACTTCTCCAACTCGATCCCCCCTCAATAGCAAACTAAGCTATTTATAGGGATTTCAGGGGTAAAACTATCTCCTATAAATCCTCCATAATGGGGGTTAACACTCCTCATTACGTGGGCAGTAATTAACCCAGTAATGAGGACTGTTATAACCAAGACGCAGGGCTTCTCTGCAGTTAAAACACGGGCTTTGAGCCTCGCATTTTGGCATTCTATTATAGTATTGTTGGATGCCGACTTCGAACCTTGCTAGACACGGGCTTCAAATTCTGTTAAACGCGGGCTTCGATCTTTGCGCCTTGGTATTGTATAGATGGCTGAGACGTGGGCTTTAGGCTCTGCGTCTTGGCCATTGCAGTGAAGCAGAGATGCGGGCTTCGACCCTTGCATCTTTGTGTTGCAGTGATGCTAAGGCGCGACTTTCGAGCTCTACGTCTTGACCATTGTAGTGATGTTGAGACGCAGGCTTTGACCCATGCGTCTTGGTACTACGCGAGTGGCTATAATTACCCTTGCGTCTGGAGTATAGACTCTACTTTCTGATGATTGTCCTCAGTGATTTTTAGACAATCCACACTTAGCCGCTTGTTGTTCTTTGGTCATAACCAAATCGCAACATGATGCTAGGCAATAGAATTCCTCCACATATGCAGTGATAGTCTTTGCACCTTGCTGACAATGCTCAAATTGATTATATAAAGTTTGTTGATAGTCGGGTGGATGAAATCTACTTTGAAAGAGTTGCTTCATGCATCTCAATATCATCACGGGTGGTTTGCCTTAATGTCTCCTTGATATTTGTAATTGATCCCACCATGCAGCTCCTTCTCCCTCGAGCTTGTATACCACAAACTTGACATGCTTCTCTTCAGCGACATAAGCCATGTCGAAGAACTTCTACACTTCATAGACCCATTTCAAGAAAGATTCGATATCAAGGTTCCCACTAAAGGAAGAAATCTTGATCTTCATCCTATATTCATTAGGACTTGAGTAATCTCATCCCCTATCGTGATTCGGAAAAGAAATCTACCTCTTCTATAAGGATTAGGATTGACCATCCTTAAGGCCTCCTTGTAAGCCATCTCTCCATCATAAGCTTCATCTTCGAAGTAGTCTTCTAGATAGAAGAGGTTATTCAATTCTTTCTCATCGGAATGGTCTTCATATTGAAAATTTCATCGAGAATGTATTGGTTGTTTTGGTGGTCATTGACGTGGTCATGATTGTTGTGGTGGTGGTAGTTGGAGTGAAAGTTGTTGTAGTGGTGGTTGTTGAGGTGAATTTTGAATTGATTGATGATCATGTCCACTTTGGTACGTTACCATTGGTTAGACTTCAGTAGATGATCTATCACCAATTAAATAGTAGAGAAACACCGAGTTGAAGACTCGACAGCGAAAGTGGAAGCGTAGACGATCTACCACTAGCAAGTAATCACCACACAATTAAAGAACACAAGATATAACATAGTTCAGCAATGTGCCTACGTCCACGGAGAGGAGGGGAGAAAACTTTATTGAAAATAGAAAAAAATACAAGAGTTATAAGAAGATCTCTCTCTTACAACTCTCAATGGTGGAATTCTAGAATTTCTTTTGAATTCTTGACACACATTTGAAAGGCTACCCCCAAGGGGTTTATATAGGCACCTAGGATGATCCTAGTCCAACACTAATTCAATTTAGCACCTGAGAATAGGAAACCCGTATTCAAATCAAAACAGGAGATAAATTCGTATTAGGAAACTGCCAAAACCTGAATTCTTCTCCAATGAATATGAGGACAGATCCGTAATAAGAAACTGCCAGAATCTGAATTCTTCTCCAATGAATATGAGGCACTCCAAGCACTAACAATCTCCACCTTGACTCATGTTCATTGAGTCCCTTCATAGAATTGGTCTCTGCTTCATCGCCTTCCTTTCTCCTCCATTTTGTGACTTCACATGGTTCCCTCCCAAGAGCCCGTTCACCACTTTACCTTTGGAGAACCTTGATGAAGTTTAGAGATGCTCTGAACTTCTCCACCGGGACGGTCTTTGTCATCGTATCTACTGGATTCTTCTTCATGCTAATTTTTACCAAATCGATCACCTTATAATCTATGACTCACTGACGTATCTTGTGATATTTCACATCAATGTGCTTCATTCACTTGTGATACGTGTGATCCTTGGCAAGATGAATTACACTCTGGCTATTGCAATGAACCGGAACTGAATCCTGTATGATACTAAATGTCTCAACCAATTCTTTTAACCACAAAGCTTCCTTTGATGCCTCAACTGCAGCCATGTACTCCTCCTCTATCGTTGAAAAAGCAATTGTATCTTGCGACTCTGTTTTCCAACTAATGATACACTCAGCTATTGTGAACATATAGCCCATCGTAGAACTTCGTTGATCAAGATCTCTGATTGCAAAAAAGCATGCACAATAATAAGTAAAAGAGTGATGGTCTTCTTTAGCGATTCTACTGTAATAGCGAAGTGGCTATACGGGTCGTATCCACATGGAGAGAGAGCCATGAAAGCTTGAATGCGGCTTTCTTGTTCGTGGTAAATATGTTCTTTGTCTCAAATAAAGAATTGAAAAGAAAATAAGTGTTATTTAAAAAATTGCTTAGATTGTATTGGAAATGGAAAAAGTATTTTTTGGTTTTTGCAAGGGTAAAAATGCATTACTAGCTTTCTACTAATTGCTCCCACTAATCTCTAATTTCTTGAAGATGTAGCCTCACAATGGATCATAGGCAAGCATAAGCTTTATGCATAAGAACTATTCATGTTGGAGATCGAATGAAAGTTCTTCCCTTCACTTAGCTTTACACGACAAAACTTGAATATTCCCTTATCAAAATCCGATTGAAGGCAAGAATAAGGGAAGAAACAAGTGCACTATTGGTATCGACAAAGATGAATAGGGATATCGCTAACTTACGAAAACAAGTAGTGTTTACAATCTATAAATCATCAAAAATGGTTAAGCATGAAATATGAGAGTGGTAATACTTGTAAGTAAGTTAGAGTTAGAACCCTAGTCTTAAGATGTCATAGCTCTTACTTGCACAAGGCTTGTTTGACACTATTGACTCATTTGGGTTATCAATCAAGTCGTTAGAAATTAGTGGGTTAGTAGTTAGTTAGCCATGAAATGGAAAAGTTAGTTAGACATGAGTAGGAAAAACAAGAGAGAAAGAGTACAGAAAAGAAGTTCTACACTAATGCAAGAAAGTAAAAGCAAGTAAAAACACCAAGTGATGGAAAGAAGAAGGAGAAGTATTACTTGTATAAGATTGTCACCTTCAAATACAACTTGTACACACTCTCTATCTTTCACTCTAATCGCTAATCTATTACAAGAAATAAAGAGAAAAACAAGAAAACTAGTAAAGAAACTAGCATAACTCTTCTATTCTGGATATCCCCTTCT
Source organism: Agave tequilana (assembly GCA_038442645.1). NCBI lineage: Eukaryota > Viridiplantae > Streptophyta > Magnoliopsida > Asparagales > Asparagaceae > Agave > Agave tequilana. Next base: position 25,102 of record JAVJIF010007374.1, on the reverse strand, counting down.
CTGTAAATCCAAGGGGTATATATAGGTGCAGAAGGAAAGGAACAAGGGGGACCAAACCTAGCCCAAAGTACTGGCTCAGAGGAGACAGTACTACAGCGGAAACGCGGCCAAAGCCGTGTTTTCGCGGCTTCTCTGGCTCTGCCAGGGCGCCGTCACCTGGCGTGATTTGAGCTCTGTTCCCCTTTCAGTTGTACAGTCTGATTTCTTAATATCTGCATCCGATTTTGACAGACTAGCTCCCCAAGGTCAATGGCTACATTTGTTAGGCTTTAAATCACCAAATAAATGGGATTTGGGTCTTCTTCATCATTTCACACTATAGACCTAGGAACACACAAGAAAACCAGCATTAACAATATTTTGTATCAAATAAATGCGATGATGTGGTATAAAATGTGCAAATCTAGAGACTAATCAATCTCCTGCATAATCTGCATCAATATAGTCTTATAGTAGCACCAAGCTTAGTCTCGCAATTCAATCTCTGAAACACCAAGCTTAGTCTCGCAATTTCACGCAGTTATCGTAGCACCCACTTTGTTGGCCCAAAAGGTTACACTCTCCATTTGTTTAAGTTTTGATGATAACAAAACAAATAGAAGCTATATTGTACTAATAAGTTTGTTTAAGATGAGTTTCAGGTTAGTACCATTTATGAAGGCCATTGCTTAGCTATTGCAAGGTTTCCTAGGTTTATGGAGCTAATAAGACTAATGGCGCAAGAGGAAGTGTCCATAGAAGAGAAGGCTCTAGCATGGCATTGCATGGCTCAGGACTTCATTAGATTTGCTTTTTAGTTTTATAGTTTGTTAAAGAATAGTGAATAGGTTTGAAGCTCAAAATTCCTACACACAAGTTTTCGCGCACATGTCTTTTCTAAAAATTTCTCCTATATATATATATACAAAATGTTTTTAAATATAGTCTATTACTTATAAACTCCATTTTGTGCATTATACCTAGTCATGATCAAAACTATTTTGTAATCTATCAAAATATCTTCAAAATCCTTTTCAAAACTCAGCTTTTTGTTGGCCAACAGGCCTATCACCCTAGTTTTGATGATGATCAACTCATGTAGTTATGTTTACTAATGATCCTGTGTTTAATTAGTGACAGATTTATGATCAAGATCTTAGTAGGTGTGGAGCTTCAACAAAGGATTTAAAGTCAAGTTTTGGAGCTAGCACCAGTTGATTCACGAGCCTATGCATCAAGACCACATCAAGAGTTGAGCTCATTGGATCATGTGTGGACCAAGTCAAGAAGATGAGAAGACTTCAAGGGAAGACTTCAAGATCAAGACTTGTGTCTAGGTTTGTTTTTATAAGATTTTGTTTTAGTTAAAATGTAAAGGATAGATAGTTGGTGGATTGCTCAAGTATATATCACACACACACTCTTGATTTACTTGTCTTTTTATAAAAGAATTTTCAGATTTAGAAAAGACTTTCATTTTGGAAAAATATCATATTTTGGTTTTTGGTATTTCTCATATACATATCTTTAAACCAAAACCATATTTAGAGCTTAATGTCAAAAACTTAGATATTTCATCTTATTTGTGTAGTGGATCATATCCATACACACTATGCTTTAATGTGTTCAAAATATCTAGTTTTTATTTGAAGATGTTTTGGAAAAACAAAGTTTAGAAAACATGTTTTGAAAAATACAGTTCTTATCATGAGCCAAATATTTCCAAGTTACAAAAATAGTCCAATCTTTTATAACATGCCTTGATTTTGTGCAAGCATGTTTGTATATCAAAGTATATTGGTTAAACTATTTTTGTAGATTTTTATGTATTTTATGGGATTTTATTTGAGCCAAAAAGACTAACTTTTTAATCCCAGAAAAATTGTTTCAGGCTTCAGCTAGTCGACTTATACTAGCTTATAAGTCGACTAACCCTGAAGTCGGTCGATCGGGTCGGTCGACCGATGTGCACGGACGTGCACGTTTGATCTGGCAGTGCGCCGGGCGACCGGGGCAGTCGACCGGAATTCAGAGATTGCTCTCTGTTTTCCTGGGTCGACCGGGTCGGTCGACCGGTAGCTCCAACGGTCGGATTTTTAACCGTTGGTGGTCGACCGGGCCGGTCGACCGGCAGTTCTGACAGATCCCAATGGCTATTTTTCTGGCAGCCTATAAATTGGGGGTCTTGTCATTGTTTTGCCATAAGATTTGGGAAACCTTTAGAGTCAGTTTTTTCCTATACTTTCAGAAGAGTTTTTCTCCACAAAATAGAGAGCTAATACTTCCAATCTAAAGGGAGTTTTATTTCAAGAGTGTAAAAGAGATTTCTTGAGTTTTTCACCAAAGTTTCACATCCTTATTTTCTCACACCACACTTGAGCATCCATTGATTATACATCCTATAGGTGTGTTGTAGTGAGAGTACTTTAGGTGATCAAAGTGTTGTGATCACCAAAGATCTTTTCTTTGTTCTTTGAGGAGACGGGCAAGTGTGCTCGTGATTGTTTAGGGTCCAAGTGTGGACTCGGTTGCTTCGGGTTCGGGTGCGAATCCTTGTTTGAGGTGCGGCCTCGGCGAGCCGGTGGGCTTGCGGTGTGTACGGGACTAGGGAGTCCAAGGACTTGTAGGTGTTGCGGCACCGAGGAGAGATCCATTGGGATCTTGCATAGTGGAAATCCTTCGTGTGTCGAAGGCGGGGATGTAGAGCAAGTGTGCTCGAACCTCGAAACATACCCTTGTGTTTGCGATTGCTCACTCTCTCTCTCTTTGTCTTTTTTATATCTTGCATGCTTTATTGTCTACCTTTATATGCTTGATATATTCATTGTGCTCATATTGTATACTTGCTTGGGTTTGTTTGCTAACACTTGTATTCAACCAAGAGAGCCAACGCGGCACCTCAACCCATTTAAGGGGAATCTAGAGGAGTTTGTCTAGAGCCCTTCACGGGGAATTCGGCAACACTCTTGTGTTATACATAGTGTTTAGTGTAAAAGTTTTAATTTGGTCATAATTGTTTTTTAGCTTCCGCATTATTTGCATAATTCATCATTAAGTGACCATTAGATTAGCCTTCACCTATTCACCCTCCCTCTAGGTGAACCTTCAATTGGTATCAGAGCTTGGTACTCTGATTTGGGTCTAACAACCTAGAGTAAAAGATCTTTATTTTTAGGCTAATCACAATATTTTTGTATACACACCATGGACTTCATGTCACCACCCATGTTTGACATTCTTAACATCCATATATGGAAGGTGAAGATGTCCTTATACCTCAAAGCCCTAGGCGTTCATGTTTATCTTGCCACTACTAATAATGCATATTGATTAAAAGGTAAGAATTTTGAGGCTAATGCAAAAGCCCTTCATGCTTTAAAGTCTACCCTAGATGATGTTTATTTATCTAGAGTTTCTAACTTTGATTCGGCTTTTGTAGTTTGGATTACCCTCATCTCCCTCGGTGAAAAAGATCAATACTATGCGGGGAGTGATTCGGACGTTGGAAGCGACACCTCCAACGTGTGCTATATGGTCCAAGGGGATAACCCCCTTGAGGTAACTTCCGAATCCGAGGATGAGGATAATGACATGTCATATGATGAACTATCTACTTTTTGTCAACTATTGCTTGAAAAGTATGACATGATTAAGAAAGGAAATAAAAATTTGAAAAAGAACATTGATTGCATGCATACAGAACAAGATTCTTTTAATCTAACATTGCATGCTTAGAAAAAGAAAATGAGTTTTTGAAAAATGAAAATGTTTCTCTTATGCATAAATTGAATGATTTATGTGAAGGAAACAATACTTTGAAAAATAAAATTGATTTGGTGGAAAAACAAAAGGAAGTTGTTTTTCAAGAAAATAAATCTTTGAAAAGAAAAATTTGTGAAAAAGGAAAAGATTTTTTTTCTCAAAAGAAGAAGAAAAATGATTTCATATCTCACCATACTTTTCATGCCACCACTAGTGAGATTAATGTTTTGAAAGATAAAATTAATGATTTGAGTTCAACCTTGAACTCTTGCGCATTCAGCCACACTAGATTGGAGTCTATGTTTTCAAAGAAACAAACTCCATCCATTCATGCACAACATGATGCTTATGTTGCACAACATGATCACACACCTACACATAAGCATACTAAGGTGTACGTATGTACACATTGTGGCCGCAAAGGCCATTTAGCAAAATTTTGTTATGATAAGTTAGATCATTTTAATTTTGCTAAGAATAAAAATTTTTGGGTTCCTTACAAGACTAACCCCAAAGGACCCAAGAAAAAATGGGTACCAAAACCCCCACCCCATGTTTTTGATGTAGGTGAGGGATCTCTCAAGACGTGAGAGATTTGGTGCCTTGGTAGTGGATGCAATAGACTTGATGGACATACTTTTGGATGCATCGCTATCAAGGAGTTTTGGTGGAAAGGCTACCATATTTGGAGCTTTAGAGTTGGTAACACTCTCTAAACTTCTACTTTTTATGTACATGCTTCTTTCATTTGATTATCATGTAGCATGATCATATTTTATTTGTTTTATGTGCTTCATGTGGTAAAAACATGCTTAGATGTAGTTTTTATCAAAACTTGATTTATACATGTACAAATAGTGAGTTACACGTGATTTATATATATTTGCACTTCATGCTCATTTGTACCCACTATATGCACATGTATAGCCTAGTTTTGATGATTTTCTCATTTATACTTGTTTTGCCTATTTTATGCTTTACTTCATGTATATGTATTTTTATTCAAATCTAATAAATATACATGTATACCCGTGAGTCTCTTGCCTTCAAGCAAATTATTTAATAGACTCTTTTATGTTTGGGATATGTATGTGTATTATTAGTTTTGGATAAATCATACATATACCATGAAGATTAGTGTTTTATGAAAAATGATTTTTCATGATTTGTTTGATAAAATAGGATTCTTGATCATTTTGAGCCTCAATGTCATATTTTCATGAAAATGCTATTTACATGACTTTTGACCACTCACACTTTATTTATTTTGTCATGACTTAGTTTCATGGACATATTTTTGTGCTTTACAGACTATGAGTGTAAATTGTGTGTACTTAGTTTTGTTTCATGAAAAACATATGATTCATTGTATTTTGAAGGATCTTTAACTAGTTTTTTTCAAAAATTATCTTTAACTAGTTAATTATTCTTCTTTTGGTAGTGATTTTCAATGCTAAAATATTTTCAAACTTATTTTTGAAAACCCCTACCTACGATGGGCGGATGGATGGGAGATCATGTTCATGTATGCTTTAAAATGAAAATCATTTAAACTTGTACCATGATTGGGAGGTATAGGTTATGAGTTATATACATGATTTACATTGTTATTTTACAATTGGTATATACTCATATTTTGTATATATATATATGTATGCTTCATAATTTCCATAATATCAATGTCTATTGGTATTCTCCTTTATCATACATATATATATGATGTTTTAGTGCTTGCTTTACAATTGGTTCACATTTTAAAGGCACAAAGTTTATGATGAAAAATAAAAATTTTTGGATCATTATGTTTACCATTGATATCAAAATGCTTCAACTTCATATTTGTTAAATTTCAATTGGTATCAATATGATAATGATTATTGTTCAATTTGGTATCTTAAAATTTGTTTGTTTTACAAAAGCTCTGATACCTTTCAAAATTTTGTTTAAAAAAAAAATGTTTTGGTATGTATTTCCTATATGCAAGGAGAGCTTTACATCTCTCTTACATATGGATTCATGTTGAGTATATTATAAATTGAGGAGCTTGACAACTCTTCCTTATATGATATACGTGTGTAGGGGGAGCTTCACATCTCCTCTTATGCATTACATAATATGTGTTATGTGAGTTAGGGCTTGTCATCCCTTCTTCATGTAATGCATATGTGTAGGGAAGCTAACTTAACGTCTTCCTCTTCATGAATGTATATCGCATATAAATCTTTATTGATTGATTTGTATTACCCCTTCTTGATCTCTTTGTTTTTGACAAAAAGGGGGAGAAAAATTTGTTTGATTTAATTTTACTTTGAACCCTTTGTTGATGATTGACAAAAAGGGGGAGAAGTATTTGAGTTTATATGCATGTTTTCATTACTTAAGGGGGAGAAGTATTTGTCTTCCTTGTTATTTATGCATATATGTTTTGTATTGCAACTAGGAGAAAAAGGATTTCATGTTTTATCTCCATACATTGCATACATATTTAGGAGCTTCATTGCATATATTTATTATTTTGTGTTATGCATGAGTTAAGGGGGAGCTTCTTTGAAGCTTTACTTTAATCCAAGCATATATAACTCCATGAGTTTTGTCATCATCAAAAAGGGGGAGATTGTTGGCCCAAAGGCCTATCACCCTAGTTTTGATGATGATCAACTCATGTAGTTATGTTTACTAATGATCTTGTGTTTAATTAGTGACAGATTTATGATCAAGATCTTAGTAGGTGTGGAGCTTCAACAAAGGATTTAAAGTCAAGTTTTGGAGCTAGCACCAGTTGATTCACGAGCCTATGCATCAAGACCACATCAATAGTTGAGCTCGTTGGATCGTGTGTGGACCAAGTCAAGAAGATGAGAAGACTTCAAGGGAAGACTTCAAGATCAAGATTTGTGTCTAGGTTTGTTTTTATAAGATTTTGTTTTAGTTAAAATGTAAAGGATAGATAGTTGGTGGATTGCTCAAGTATATATCACACACACACTCTTGATTTACTTGTCTTTTCATAAAAGAATTTTCAGATTTAGAAAAGACTTTCATTTTGGAAAAATATCATATTTTGGTTTTTGGTATTTCTCATATACATATCTTTAAACCAAAACCATATTTAGAGCTTAATGTCAAAAACTTAGATATTTCATCTTATTTGTGTAGTGGATCATATCCATACACACTATGCTTTAATATGTTCAAAATATCTAGTTTTTATTGAAGATGTTTTGGAAAAACAAAGTTTAGAAAACATGTTTTGAAAAATACAGTTCTTATCATGAGCCAAATATTTTCAAGTTACAAAAATAGTCCAATCTTTTATAACATGCCTTGATTTTGTGCAAGCATGTTTGTATATCAAAGTATATTGGTTAAACTATTTTTGTAGATTTTTATGTATTTTATGGGATTTTATTTTAGCCAAAAAGACTAACTTTTTAATCCCAGAAAAATTGTTTCAGGCTTCAGCTAGTCGACTTATACTAGCTTATAAGTCGACTAACCCTGAAGTCGGTCGACCGGGTCGGTCGACCGACGTGCACGGACGTGCACGTTTGATCTGGCAGTGCGCCGGGTGACCGGGGCGGTCGACCGGAATTCAGAGATTCCTCTCTGTTTTTCTGGGTCGACCGGGTCGGTCGACGGTAGCTCCAACGGTCGGATTTTTGACCGTTGGCGGTCGACCGGGCCGGTCGACCGGCAGTTCTGACAGATCCCAACGGCTAGTTTTCTGACAGCCTATAAATTTGGGGGTTTGGTCATTGTTTTGCAACAAGATTTGGGAGACCTTTAGAGCCAGTTTTTTCCTATACTTTCAGAAGAGTTTTTCTCCACAAAATAGAGAGCTAATACTTCCAATATAAAGGGAGTTTTATTTCAAGAGTGTAAAAGAGATTTCTTGAGTTTTCACCAAAGTTTCACATCCTTGTTTTTCTCACACCACACTTGAGCATCCATTGATTATACATCCTATAGGTGTGTTGTAGTGAGAGTGCTTTAGGTAATCAAAGTGTTGTGATCACCAAAGATCTTTTCTTTGTTCTTTGAGGAGACGGGCAAGTGTGCTCATGATTGTTTAGGGTCCAAGTGTGGACTCGGTTGCTTCGGGTTCGGGTGCGAATCCTTGTTTGAGGTGCGGCCTCGGCGAGCCGGTGGGCTTGCGGTGTGTACGGGACTAGGGAGTCCGAGGGCTTGTAGGTGTTGCGGCACCGAGGAGAGATCCATTGGGATCTTGCATAGTGGAAATCCTTCGAGTGTCGAAGGCGGGGATGTAGAGCAAGTGTGCTCGAACCTCGAAACATACCCTTGTGTTTGCGATTGCTCACTCTCTCTCTCTCTTTGTCTCATTTATATCTTGCATGCTTTATTGTCTATCTTTATATGCTTGATATATTCATTGTGCTCATATTGTATACTTGCTTGGATTGTTGACTAACACTTGTATTTAACCAAGAGAGCCAACGCGGCACCTCAACCCATTCAAGGGGAATCTAGAGGAGTTTGTCCAGAGCCCTTCACGGGGAATTCGGCAACACTCTTGTGTTATACATAGTGTTTAGTGTAAAAGTTTTAATTTGGTCATAATTGTTTTTTAGCTTCCGCATTATTTGCATAATTCATTATTAAGTGACCATTAGATTAGCCTTCACCTATTCACCCCCTCTCTAGGTGAACCTTCACTTTTGACCTGAGACGGTCGACCGGCAGGTCGACTGACTCTGTTTCAGGTCAGATCGGTCGACCGACCGGTCGATCGGGATTCTGACCGTTGGGTACGTGCATGTGTGCACGTTTCCCTGTTGACCGGGCGGTCGACCAGACCCCTGTTCGGTCGACCGACCTTCGGCCGACTGAAAGCCATCAACTCTCTGTTTGTTTCGGTCGACCGGGCGGTCGACCGTGGGCCTACAACGGATTTATTTTTTGAAATCCCGGTCGACCGACCGGTCGACCGAGGCTTGATTTCAGCCTTAACGGCTATAATTTTAAACACGTTTTTAAACGTCCTTTTGGACTCTAAACGAGTTTAGGGGCTAGTTTTGGGTCAAATACTTCCTAATTACCTATTGTATTAGTTTACCCTTTAATCCCTAGCTCTATCCTATAAATAGGGGTGATTAGGGTTGTGGGATTTATAACAATCATTTGCAAAAATATTCAAAGTTTAAAGGCTTTCAAAAGAGTTTTGTTCTCTGTTTTTGTGCTGAAAAATCCCTCTCATTTCTGAAGCTTTGTTTTAAAACTCTCTCAAATTTCAATTTCTTTTTCACTTACATTACTTGAGTTTCAATCCTACACATTGTTCTATAGGTTTTTGTAAGGGAAAAAGATTTTTCAAAAGAGAGTTTGTGGTCTTTTGATCACCAAGAGAAACTTGTATTCGTGATTGAGGAGTTGGGTACTCCGGTGTGATTGTAACTCTTTGTGAAGTTATAGTGATTGAAAATCCTTCTGGGTGAAGGCGGGGACGTAGAGCTGAGTGCTCGAACCTCGGAAAAATTCTCTGTATTTGCGATTAGTTTACTTGCTTTAATTCCTTACTTTATATTCATTGCTTCATTTAATTGCTCTACATATTCATTGCAATATTCACTTGTTTCATTTTCATATTGTCGATCAAATACTCATACAACAAGATTGCAATACGCACCTCAAACTCTTATCTAGAGAATCACGAGGAAGGAGTTCAGAGCCTTCACGGGGTATTCGGCTTCTAGTCTTGTTTTGGGTGATCATTGCATCTAACATTTTAATTGTGCATTGATTAGCATTATCACCTATTCACCCCCCCTCAAGGTGATTTCACACTTCACTACTTCTACATGTTGGTTTCCTGGATTTGACATGAACCGACTTACTATACTAACTGCATAGGCTAAGTTAGGCCTAGTGCAGACTATAACATACATGAGTGATCCCACCACACTAGCATATGGTACTCGAGACATCTTCTCCTCTTTCAGTGATTGTGGACACTGCTTGGAGGATAATTCGAAGTGACCTGCCAAAGGAGTGGTGACTGGTCTTACTTCTGCCATGTTGAATCTCTCCAACACCCTGAGAACATAGTTCTTCTGGGATAATCAAAGTCTGCCTGAGCCTCTGTCTCAAGTGATCTCTATACCTAAGATCTTCTTGGCTTCTCCCAAATTCTTCATGTCAAATTTCTTTTTAAGCTGAGCTTTAAGCTTCTGAACATGTGTCTTGTTTCTCACAGCAATGAACATATCATCGATATATAATAGCAAATATGTTGGATCATCGCTCTGCTTGAAATAGACACAACTATCATACTCACATCGGTTGTATTTGGTCTTGATCATGAAAGAGTCGAACCATTTGTACCACAGTTTAGGAGACTACTTAAGTCCATAAGGGGACTTCTTTAAAGGACACACTTTGTTTTCTTTACCTTCCTGAATATAACTTTCAGGTTATTTTATGTATATCTTCTCTTCCAGCTCACCATTCAGAAATGATGCTTTAACATCCACCTGCTTCAACTCTAGATCAAAATGAACAACTATTGCCAATAATATCTGAATAGATGTATCCTTGACTACATGAGAAAAAAATTTCATTGTAGTCAATACCCTCTTTCTAAGCATATCTTTTGGCAACTAACCTTGCCTTGTACTGCTCATTGTCTTTCTTGTGAAAGACCCATCTGCAACCTATTGCCTTGAAGTTCTTTAGAAGAATGACTAAATCCATGTTTGGTTTTTATCCAAAGACTCTATCTCTTGCTCCATGTCTGTAATCCACTTGCTATGATCATCTTCCCCGATCGCTTTCCTGTAACTATCATGTTCTCTTGTTTCTATTACTAATGTGAAAGAGACGTGATCATCATCCCATCTATACTTTGTTGGTGGCACCATAACTCTAACTTACCGCTTCAATGGTTTAGGTTGCTATTCAGTAGCCTCCTCGTTGTCTCCATCTGGATTTGAGAAGTCCTCTTCTAACTCTTCAGGTCTTTTATGGCTCTCTGAGAACTCAATTTTTTCTGAGTGTCTGCCAAACTCTCTGAAGCTCCACCTTGCTCTTTATCCTCCATCTCCGACTTTTCTCGCGACATTGATTCTTCGTCAAAGACCACATCTCCGCTGGTAAAGGCGCCCCTTTTCTTGAGATTCCAAAGTCTGAAACCCTTGACTCCTTTGGTGAACCCGATGAAGATACACTTATTAGACTTGGACTCTAGTTTGTTTCTTTTCTGACTATCAATCAAACTATATGTCGGGCAACCAAAATCTGTAAGGTTGAATAGTCCACAAATACTCCTCACCATATCTCTTCTGGGATCTGAAGATCAATATCTGTTGATAGTAACATGTTTACGAGATAACTCGCATGATTCACTGGCTCTGCCCAAGATCCTTCTGACATGTCAGCCTGTAATCTAATACTGCGGGCACACTCTCTAAGTGTCCTATTCATGCGCTCTGCTACTCCATTTTGCTCTAGTCATCCTGGAATACTTAGCTGGTGTTTGATGCCCTTTCTTGCTAAGTAGTCATAGAATTCTTTGGAGATATACTCGCATCCATTATCGGACCTCAAGACTTTCACCTTCCGCCCCGTCTGATTTTTCACCAGAGTTTTTCACTCCTCGAACTTTTGAAATACTTCTGATTTCTGCTTCAAGAAGTATACCCAAACTTTTCTTGAAAAATAATCTATGAAAGTAACATAGTACCTAGCACCTCCAATGGATGTTGTTGGCGAAGGCCCCATACATCCGTGTGTATGAGATTTAGCTAGCCCTTTGTCTTGTGCTGAGACGTAGAGAAAGCTACTCTATATTGCCTACCCATAATGCAAAATTTACAAAGATCAAGTTTGCAATATTTGATACCTAGTAGAGTACTCCTTTTGTACAGGACTTGAAGACCTCACTCGCTCATGTGTTCTAGAAGCATGTGTCAAAATCTTGTAGTATTCTCCTTCTCAGTTGCTGCTGAAGCATCACCAATAATAATGCTTCCTGTCAACTTGTACAAATTTGCTATTCATTCTTCTTTGAGAATCGTCATGGAGCCTCTAATAACTTTGATTCCTCCATATGCACAAGAAAACTTCTACCCTCAAGCTTTCAAAGCTCCCAAGGAGAGAAAAAATTTTTTAAATCCGAAACATGTCGAATGTTCGTGAGGGTTCGAACCTGTCCATCAAACATCCTCATACGGATGTTGCCGATGCCAACAGTCTTACACATGACATCATTTGCCATTAGAATAGAGCCTCTATCATAAGGCTTGTGAATACTAAACCACTCTCTTTTTGGGCACATGTAGTATGTGCACCTCGAGTTAAGTAACCAAGCATCTGAGTATTTAGCTTTTTCTGACTCAGCCGTCAAGACATCACATGAATCCTCACCTTCTTTTTGACAACCCCAACTTGATCTAACTTTCTCCTAGTACTAGCCCCATTAGCATCTTTGCCACCTTTCCTCTTCAGCATCTCTTGTATTTCATACAATTTTTCTTGATATGCCCTGATTTCTTGCAAAGTAGCAAGAGAAACTGCTAGAAGCCTCTGGATCCCATCTGGGTCCCCTATTCTTTGGCCTTCCCCTTTGGCCCTTGACAAACAATCCTGAGGCCTCCTCCGTAAAATCGGTCTTCTTCATCAGCTCGTTATTCTGAAGCATCTGCTTGACAACTTCTAACTCTAAGGTCTCCTTACCATACATGATGGTGGTTGCCAAGTGGTCATAACTTGATGGAAAAGAAAAGAGTAACAGAAGAGTTTTATCTTTTTCTAGCCTAACTTTTAGAGCTAATAAGTCACTTAAAATTTTATTAAAAGCATTGAGATGTTATAGAATAGGCATACCTTCCTTCATCCGAAGGCTATATAACTGCTTCTTCATGAAGAGCTTGTTCGACAAACTCTTGTCAAGTAAAGATTCTCCAGCCCATACAAAAGACCAGCAGTTGTCTCCTCGTTCATCACGACCTCAACTGATAGGCATAGTATGATCGTCGTCTTTGCCAGAAAGTCGACGTTGTTCCACTCATCATTCTTCATCTTCGATGGTTTCTTCTCAATACCAAGTATGGCCTGATGTGTTCCCTCTTCATAAGCAATGATGTTACTCGCACCTTTCACAATAGGAAGTTGGACTTCTCATCGAATTTCTTCACCTCGAACTTGGTTGTCGTGATCGTCTTGCTAGCCATTGCTCTGATACCATTTGCAAGGACTCAGGGTACCATCCAAAATGACTAGGCTTTTAGGTAGGTAGCCCAAATCCTTCTAAATGCAAGACCATCCCCATGTCAAGCCGATGTGGGACTATTTGTTCGACCCTAAATCCCAACAGTCCCCTCGAACAAAGAGTCTCCCTGTAAGTTCATCTTTACACCTGGAAGACATATGCTCTATCGAGATTCTTTCACTGTTTTTCAGCACATACCTTATGTGACGCATGATTAGTCTCTAATTTTGCATAATTTTTATCTCATCTACATATTTATTTGATGTAAAATTCTGCTAATAAAGCTTTGCTTGTTTGATCCTAGGTCCATGGTATGCATATGAAGAAGAAGACCCTAAATCACCAATTAGGGATGGTTAAAGGCCTACCAAGTAGGCATTGACTTTAGAGTGAAGATTTTGTCAGCCTAGAGCATCAAATCCTGAGTCCAAGAGATCCAGACGACAGAAGACTGATGGGACGGCGCGCTGCCCGAAACCAGGCACGCGACGCCCTGGCAAGGCCGCGAAAACGCGGCCCAGGCCGCGTTTCCGCAGTCGTTCGGGCGAGCAGGCCCGGGCTTTGGGCCAGGGGTCGCCCCTGGCCCCCTTCCCCCTAGTGCCTATAAATACCCCCAGGGGTCTTCAGTTGGGAGATATCCAGAGAATAGAGTTGTATTTGTTGCTTTGTTAGGAAATATAGTTGTTGTTTCTTTCTTCTTCTAGTTTTAGTTTTAACCATTAGAGTGAAAGAGAGAGAGAGTGTACAAGTTGTATTTGGAAGGTGACAAACTAATACAAGTAACAACTTCTCTTTTCTTCTTCCATTTCTAGTTGTTTTCTTTTGCTTTTATCTCTTTGTTTTAGTGTAACTTCTTTTCTCCTTACTCTTCTCTTTGATTGTTTCTTTTACTACCATGTGTAACTAACTTCTCCATAGCATGGCTAACTAACTACTAACCCACTAATCTTTAATACTTGATTGATAAACCAAATGAGTCAATAGTGTCAAACAAGCCTTGTGCAAACGAGAGCTGTGACATCTTAAGACGAGGGTTCTAACTCTAACTTACCTACAAGTATTTACTATCTTATATTTCATGCTTAATGAGTTTTTTATGATCTATGGGTGTGTGCGTTACTTGTTACTGTAAGTTAGAGATTTTCCTTTTAATTTTGCTGATACCATTAGTGTACTTGTATCTTCCCTTATTCTCGCCTTCTATTAGATCTTGATAAGGAATGTCCAAGTTTTGGCTGTGTTAAGCTAAGTTATAGGGAGAACTTTCACTTGATTTTCACGTGAATAGTGCCTTTGCATGAGGGTTAAGCTTGCCTATGATCCATCGTGAGGTTACATCTTCAAGAAGTTAGGGATTAGTGGGAGCAATTAGTAGAAAGTTAGCCATGCGCTTTTACCATCTAGAAAAATCACTTTTATAACCATCAAATCATTCTAAGACAATTTTGAAACCAACTTGTTTTCATTTTCCAATTCTTTATTTTGAGACAAAGAACTTTCTCTTTTCTTGAACAAAGAAGCCGGAACAAGCTTTCATCGCTCTTCCTCCTTGTGGATACGACCCGTATTGCCACTTCGCTACTACGGAAGAATCGCAAAGCAGCAGTAACATCAGCCCACACTCTTTTTTTTTTTCTTGTACTTGTACTTTTTGTCGATCAAATTTGGCGCCGTTGCCGGGAGGGAACGCTTTATTGTCCAATACTAAAGATTGTTCCTTATTTTTGTGTGTAGGAGAAGTACCAAGGAGCTCACTATCACGGGAAGCGAAAGAGGTGGCCAAGGACGTTGCATGAGGATTCATTTGCCCTCGGAAAAATTCGTGTAAAAGCGAGTTTTTTCGATTGCATTTGCAGGGTTACCGAAAGCCGCTAAAATTGCTTTCTAAATTTTTAGTTTTATTGAATGCTTCACCCTATACATGTGTAATAAACTCAACAGAAATTCACTTGTTGCTTAATTGAAATTTGGATCAGACTTTGCATTTAGCGCACGTGTCTATTTAATTCATTTCAATTTCTGTTGAAGAGTACTGGAGAAAAGGTGTGTGTGTGCATTCATATAGAATAGGACTAATATTTTGGAGTGATTTATCGTTTTGAGTGTTACCTTGTTGTGATTAAACTGTACACTTGCACAATTGACATTAAGGGCAAAATCTCAAATAAACAAGAAGGTGGGGATTTCATCACCCTTCCTTAGCCCAAAAATCATCTCCAAGTGCACTCATATAACCCAAGCCTTAACTAAAAACTGATAGATGTTGGCCCTAGGGACATCTTGGACTCACTAAGAGATTAATTGAGGTTAAAAATTGCAAGAACAATACTCCTGCAAAATTGGTGTCTAAGGAAAGTGGATTGAGAGGTAAGGCCTCGAAAGCTCCGTGATTTGGCATAATTAAGGCCCGTGGCTCACGCTCGGATACCTCCCACCGAGTTTTACCCTTACCTGGCCGATTAGCTTGTAGTCGAGTTCCTGCAACAACCTCCCCCGGAGAATCGACCAGTTAGGAGTCGTCTAGGTCCAGGTACCTTAGACTAAGTCTTTGTGGTTATTTTTCTTTCTTTTATTTGTTTTTTATTCTTTTTCGATTGTTTGTTCTCTTCACGTTGTTTGTGGTGTGCTACATGCAAGAGTGGGTGAGAGATCCTGCAACTTCAAGATTAACAAGAAACACTTCTCTACTCTTGCATCCAGAGCCGGTGATGGCGTCACTTCAGGACAGATTTTATCCGATCAGAACCTCATTACCATCTTGTATAAAACTGCCTGAGGCAAATGAAAATAATTTTGAATTAAAGCCTCAATTCATCAACACTCTCCAAAAGTTTCATGGTTTAGAATCAGAGGATGCATACTTCTTGTTAAGGAATTTGAAGAAGTATGCCTCATGATGCGTATACCCCAGCTAGGAGACGATGCCGTTAGGTTACGTTTCATTCCCTTTTCCCTAAATGACCGAGCAAAGAAATGGTTGTACAGTTGGCAGTAGATTTCGTCACGACATGGGATGATTTTGTTAAGGCCTTCTTGAAGAAATTCTACCCAATTCACAAAACTGCCCTCATTAGAAAGAACATCATGCAGTTCAGGCAAGAACCGAGCGAGCCATTTTGGAGATACTTTGAGCGATTCAAAGATCTCTTAGCTTAGTGCCCTCATCATGGTGTGGAGAAATGGCGTCAGTGCCAGATTCTCTATGATGGCTTCGATTATCAAACGAAAACCCTTTTAGAAATCACGTGTCAGGGAGGGTTCTTGCAAAAGGATGAGAACCAGGGTTGGGATTTATTTGAGGATTTAGCTGAGAAAACCTTGCAATAGGAGCTAGCCTCGGAAAAACCAAGAAATTCACAATCTATAGCTTTAAGAGGAGGGATCCTATCTCTAAAATCATCCATAGCTGCAGAAGCCAAGATTGCAACCCTAATAAGGAGAATAGAGGCTCTAGAAATAAGAGAGCCAGCCAATATTAACCAAATCAACCCACCACTAATTCACAATCCGGGTTGTTCATACTATCAGGCACCTAACCATGTCTTTGAAGAGTGCCCTGTTTTTCATGCCCAGCAAGTGCCACTGGAACACCTAAATGCGGCTTACTCATGGCCGCCGCACAATCCCTACTCACAAACATACAATCCAGGTTAGAGGAATCACCCTAATTTCTCCTGGACCCAGAACAATCCTCCTAGGCCTAATTTCTCCAATAATTTTCACCATCCCAGTCCTCCACCAAATTTTCCTAGTCAAGCTCCATATCCTTCCTCTCAGAGTTCACCAATGGAAAAAAATTCAGCAAATTGGAGGAGAGCATGGATGCTCTTATGAAGTCCCAAACTGCTTTTATGAAAAATCAAGGACAAACGATGAACAACCATTCACAGGCTATATCGAGATTGGAAATGCAGATGAGCCAATTAGGTAGTTCCCTAAGTGAAAGACCAAAGGGTACTTTACCTAGTCAGCCGCAAGTTAACCCAAAAAACTCCAATCAAGCATATGAAATTCAGGATCCGTCAATCAACCAGTGCAATGTTGTTCACACACTTCGATCTGGAAAGAATTTAGACAACCAGGTCTACCAACAGAAAAGTCCAGTCCATCTTGACCTACTCCAGCCTCCACCTCTACTAGTTCCTCCCAATCTGCTCCACAAACATATGACAAGGACAAAGTTGCTGAACAAGTTCATAAGCCTATAGCACCCTTTCCCAATAGGCTTAGGAATAACAATAAGAATATGCACATGGAAAAGATGCTAGAGATGTTTAACCAGGTCAAAATGAATGTGCCTCTTCTTCACGCTGTCTAATAAGTCCCGGCTTATGCCAAATTTCTTAAGGATATGTGTACAAAGAAGAGAAAGACAAATGTGCCCAAGAAAGTGTTCTTGGTAACTAATATAAGCGAAATTCTGTCTTGTCCCATCCCGATGAAGTACAAGGATCCCGGATGTCCCACAATCTCCTGCACCATAGAACAAATAGAAATTAGTAAAGCGCTTCTTGACTTGGGAGCAAGTATCAACTTGCTACATCTTTCAGTATACCGCAACTTGGGTTGGGCAAGCTGAGCCCAACCCGAGTCACCATTTAGTTAGCTGACCGATCTGTAAAAATCCCCAAGGGGGAAATCACAGACATCCTTATTCGGGTCATGGATTTCATCTACCCCGTGACTTCATTGTGCTTGAGACCCAACCTGTGTCAAATCCACGGTCTCAAACTCTAGTCATCTTAGGACGCCCTTTCCTTGCTACAGCCAATGCCATAATTAACTGTAGGAACGGGTCAATGCGATTGACCTTGGAGATATGACGAAGGAAGTCAATGTCTTCAATCTTGGAAGACAACCTAGGTATATCAATGATAAGACTTTGAGGTCAATTTCATTGAAAATTTGACCAGTGAGCATGAGGAAAGCATGGAGATAGAGATAGAGACAGAGTTTGATCTGGAGTCTGAGAATTTAATCTTGACCAGATTGTAGATTCGGCAGTGGATTGGGCGTCCAGCCCAAATATACCTCATCATAGGATTGAAAGTCCGAAGATTGCCTCCAATGAAGCAACACCTTCCCTAGAGCTAAAAGCCTTACTGAACACCTCAAGTACGCTACCTGTGAGGAAAGGACACCTTGCCAGTCATCATAGCATCCCACCTGACTGAGCAATAAGAGGACAGCTTAATTCTATTATGAAAAAGACATAGAAAAGCCATTGGATGGACGATGAAGGATATCAAAGGGATAAGTCTAGCCATAGTGCAACATAGAATCCATTTGACGGATGAAGCAACCCCAGGAGGGACCCACAACGCAGGCTTAACCTACTCATGCAAGAGGCAGTTAAAGAGGAATTTTGAAACTATTAGATAATGGGATCATTTATCCCATTTCTGATAGCTAATGGGTTAGCCCTGTTCATGCGGTCTCAAAGAAAGCTGGCTTTACGGTGGTTGAAAATGAGCAAAAAAGTTGGTACAGATAAGACTGCCTACCAAGGTTCGTGTCTGTATCGACTATAGAAAGTTGAATGCGGCCACCCATAAAGACCACTTCCCGCTACCCTTCATCGACCAAATGCTTGAACGATTGGCTGGACATGAGTACTATTGCTTCCCAGATGGGTACTCGGGATATAATCAAATCCCCATTGTGTAGAAGATCAGGAAAAGACCACGTTCACCTGCCCATTCGGAACCTTCACTTATCGGCGCATGCCGTTTGTATTATGCAACGCTCCTGCGACATTTCAATGGTGTATGCTCAGTTTGTTCTCGGACATGGTGGATCATTTTCTTGAGATTTTCTTGGATCACTTCTCCATCTACAGAGATTAATTTGATCAGTGTCTTCATCACCTAGAGTTAGTTTTGTAAAGATGCAAGGAGAAGAATCTAACTCTTAACTGGGAGAAATATCACATCATGGTGAGACAGGAGATCGTCTTAGGCCATGAGATTTCTAGGAGAGGCATTAAAGTGGACAAGGCTAAAGTAGAAGTGATTGCTAAGCTTCAACCACCCAAAAGAATCAAGAATATTAGATCCTTTCTAGGGATGCTGGGTTCTACCGATGGTTCATTAAGGATTTTAGCAAAATCGCTAGGCCCTTAAACCTGCTCGCTAAGAACGTGCCTTTGATTTAATGATGAATGTTTCAAGTCATGGGGGAAGCTTAAGTAAGAACTTATTTCTGCGCCTATTATTTCTACTCCTAATTGGGCCCAACCATTTGAAATCATGTGCGATGCCTCTGATTTTGCTATTGGCGCTGTCCTAGGACAGCACATCGACAATAGGTAGCACGTGATTTATTACTCGAGTAGGACCTTGAATGACGCCCAACAGAATTATTCAACGACTGAGAAGGAATTCTTGGCCGTTGTCTTGTGTTAGAGAAGTTCTGGCCCTACTTGTTAGGCTCTAAGACGGTGACTTTTATGGATCACTCGGCACTGAAATACCTCATGACCAAGAAGGAAGCAAAAGTCCGACTGATTCGGTGGATCATTTGCTTCAAGAATTTGACTTGAAAATCCGAGATAAACGAGGTATAAAAATGTGGTCGCTGATCATCTCTCACGAATTTGAATGCACCAAACATACAAGCTCCGATCAACGAGGATTCCCAGACGAGCACATCTTGGCCATTTTTAAGGAACCCTGGTATGCGGACATTGTCAATTACCTGTCCACTGGACAATTACCCGCTAACTGGACAAAGCAAGACCAATGTCATTTCTTTTCCCAAGTACGATACTTCTTCTAGGAAGAGCCGTATCTTTTTAAGTATTATCCCGACCAGATTATTAGATGATGCATACCAGAGGAAGAATAGAGGAGTGTGCTAAGCTTTTGCCATGAACTTGCATGCGGAGGACACTTTGGTCCCCGCAAGACTGCAGAGAAGTTCTACAAAGTGGGTTTTACTGGCCCACTTTATTCAAAGACTAATACCATTTTTGCAAGTCATGCGCAAATTGTCAGAAGATTGGAAAATTTCAAGAAGAGACATGATGCCCTGAACCCGATCCTTGAAGTTGAAATTTTGATGTTTGGGGTATCAACTTCATGGGGCCATTCCCTAATCCTTCAGCAACCAGTTCATTTGGTTGCTATATACTATGTCTCTAAATGGGTAGAAGCTGTGCCTACAAAGACCAATGATAACAAAGTGGTTGTCAAATTTCTCAAAGAAAACATCTTCTCCCGATTTGGCACCCCTAGAGCGATAATTAGTGATAATGGATCACATTTCTGCAATAGAGTTTTGAAGCACTGATGCGAAAATATTCCATCAATCACAAGTTATCCACTCAGTATCATCCCCAGACAAATAGGCAGGTAGAAGTCACCAATCGACAACTCAAGCTCATTCTGGAAAAGACTGTCGGACAGAACCAAAAGGATTGGTCGGTCAAACTCAATGATGCATTGTGGGCTTACCGCACTGCTTTTAAGACAGTTCTAGGGATGTCTCCTTATAGAATCGTATTTAAAAAACCTGTCATCTACCAGTCGAGTTAGAAACACCGTGCCACATGGGCCATTAAGCAACTCAATTTTGATCTGAGTAAGGCTGGTGAGCTAAGGTGAATGCAGATCTCAGAATTAGAGGAGATACGGAATGAAGCCTATGAGAATGCTCGAATCACCAAAAAGCATGACTGAACTTTTTCATGACCAGATCAAAACCCGGAAGAACTTTTTCCCAGGAGACAAGATTCTGCTATTCAACTTGAGGCTTCATATTTTCGCGGGAAAGCTGAAGACTTGTTGGTCTGGACCGTTCATCGTACGCACTGTTTTTCCACACGGTGCTGTGATTATTGTAAATCCTAAGAACAACACAGAATTCAAAGTGAATGAGTAAAGACTGAAGCCCTTTTTGACTACTGAGCCTACATCACAGGCTGATAGTGTGCTGGCTCTTTTTGACCCGTCCTACACCTAACCCAGCCGTCTACACCGCAATAAAAAAATTATTTTTTTATATGCTTACCCCTTCTACATTTTTTTGACATTTCTTTAGGCTATTTGCACTTGGCCGGCCCGAGTTAGCGAAGACGGGACATCCTTCTTTACCCTATTTATTGCATTGTATATTACATAACATTCATTGAGGATAATGCATTAGATAGGTATAGGGGGTGTTAACACTTTTTCTTTCTCCTTTATTCTGTTTCTTCTTTCTGGAAAAAAAAAACCCTCCCAAGATTGAAAAGAGATTTCATACTCTTTATAAAAATATCAAAAGGTTGTAGGAATTAAGGGAACCTTATTAATGAATCTTTATTTTTACCTAAATAAACAAGAAAGATTGGTTTCACTAAGAATTAGGAGAGAAGGAAAATAATTCGTACCTTTTATTTAGCCTTAGTAGAATATGCATAAAATACACACACATGCTTGGGATTTAGAGACACAACTCTGAAAAAAAAAATACTAAATAATTGTACCTCAAGAAGCATGATTACTCACGCCAAATATAATAACTAATATATAATATATAAGTAAATCTTGATTTTGTGGCCTACTCTACTTGCATATTTGAACCGAGGGGTATTTTTCCACCTGGTGCCCTAAAACCTTCTGGTTTGGGAGTCATCGGTTTAATATGCGTTACATGAGTAAAGTAGAAAGCCTAATGAAATCAAGAATAATAAATAAATATTAATAAAATAATATTCAAAGTTGAGTTGAAAAATCCCAAGCACATCACGCTTACACATTATGCATATCTATCTAAAATAAAATAACAGAATGAGTTAGAAGTATAAGATCCTTTCTAAATTTAAAGAAAAATCATAATTTCTTCTTTTATAAAGGCTAAAGTATAGGAGGACTTATGAGGGTTGAACCTAATTCTTACCCCATTCGGTCATTTTTACTTAGATAATTGAAAATTCTTTTTCTCGAAGGAGGTTTTTCACTTATTGGATTTTGTGGATGCAATCTGCTAAAAACCCTCAGGATACAACACTCCTCCTCTCTAAGGGAAACCTAGAGATTAAAGGCTTGTTGAACATACTCAGTGCAATCGCGACAACTGCGAAAGAGGTGTAATAATTTTCTTATTTTTATTTTGCTTGGGACGAGCAAAAAGATAAGTGTGGGAGTGTGATTAGTCTCTAATTTTGCATAATTTAATCACATCCACATATTTATTTGATGTAAATTCTGCTAATAAAGCTTTACCTGCTT
Source organism: Agave tequilana (assembly GCA_038442645.1). Classification (NCBI taxonomy): domain Eukaryota; kingdom Viridiplantae; phylum Streptophyta; class Magnoliopsida; order Asparagales; family Asparagaceae; genus Agave; species Agave tequilana. Next base: position 2,926 of record JAVJIF010007374.1, on the reverse strand, counting down.
GATCCTAGGTCCATGGTGTGCATATGAAGAAGAAGACCCTAAATCACCAATTAAGGGATAATTAAAGGCCTACCAAGTAGCCATTGACTTTAGAGTGAAGATTTTGTCAACCCAGAGCATCAAATCCCGAATCCAAGAGATCCAGACGACAGAAGACTGATGGGACGGCGCGCTGCCCGAAGCCAGGCGCGCCCCACCCTGGCAGGGCTATGGAAACGCGGCCCAGACCGCGTTTTCACGACCGTACAAGCGCGCGCGCGCCCGGGCTTTGGCCAGGGGTCGTCCCCTGGCCCCTTCCCCCTGGTGCTTATAAATACCCCCCAGGGGTCTTCAGTTAGGAGATATCCAGAGAATAAAGTTGTATTTGTTGCTTTGCAAGGAATTGTAGTTATGTTTTCTTTCTTCTTCTAGTTTAGTTTTAGCCATTAGAGTGAAAGAGAGAGAGTGTGTACAAGTTGTATTTGAAAGGTGACAAACTAATACAAGTAACTATTTCTCTTTCTTCTTTCCATTTTCTAGTGTTTTCTTTGCCTTTATCTCTTTGTTTTAGTGTAACTTCTTTTCTCCTTACCTCTTCTCTTTGATTGTTTCTTTTGCTACCATGTGTAACTAACTTCTCCATAGCATCGATAACTAACTACTAACCCACTAATCTTTAACACTTGATTGATAAACCCAAATGAGTCAGTAGTGTCAAACAAGCCTTGTGCAAACGAGAGCTGTGACATCTTAAGACGAGGGTTCTAACTCTAACTTGCCTACAAGTATCACTATCTTATATTTCATGCTTAATGAGTTTTTTATGATCTATGGGTTGTGTCCGTTACTTGTTATTGTAAGTTAGAGATTTTCCTTTTAAATTTTGCTGATACCATTAGTGCACTTGTATCTTCCTTATTCTCGCCTTCTATTGGATCTTGATAAGGAAATGTCAAAGTATTTGCCGTGTTAAGCTTTGTTATAGGAAGAACTTTCACTCGATTTTCACGTGAATAGTTGTTTGCATAAGGGTTAAGCTGCCTATGATCCATCGTGAGGCCACATCTTCAAGAAGTTAGGGATTAGTGGGAGGAATTAGTAAAAATTTAGCCATGCGCTTTTACCATCTAGAAAAATCACTTTTACAACCACCAAATCATTCTAGAATTTGTCTCGAATTCTTGACACACATTTGTAAGGCCACCACAAGGAGTTTATATAGGCACCTAGGATAATCCTAGTCCAACATGAACTCAAATCAGCATCTCCTTAGAGAAATAGGAAACCCGTATCCAAATCAAAACAGGAGACAGATCCGTATTAGAAAACTGTCAAAACCTGAATTCTTTGAAAACACCTAGAGGGGGGTGAATAGGTGTAATTGCTAATCAAACAAATTTTTAAAACAAGTATGAATGAATGATGCAACGATCTCTCAAAATAAGACTAAGAGCCGAATACCCGATGAAGGGTTCTGAACTCCTTCCTCGTGATTCCTCTGGATATGAGTTAGAGGTGCGCAATGTAATCTTGTTGTATGAGATTTGATCGACAATTATCAAATGATGAATAATATGCTATGATGAAGTGCACACACGAAATATAACAAGTTAAAGGAAAACAATAAGCAATAAAGAGCAATTGAAAGTAAAGCGAAATAGAGAGCAAGAGCAAGAAAGCAATCGCAAACACAAGTATTTGTTTCGAGGTTCGAGCCCCCGCTCTACTCCCCGCCTTCACCTCTGTGAAGGGTTTCCACTATCCACCGAGGACGCTTACAAGGTCTACCAAAGACTGGAGCACCGAGCTCAACCACTTACAAGAACCTCTACCGAAGAGGTATCACCACAAGATGAACAAAGAGTAACAAGTAACAAGTGATCTCTAAAGGATCACAAACTCTTTACAAACACTTCACTCTTTACAACTTCTTATAGATTATAGTAGTAAAATTTTTGGCTCTAAGAAGTGTAGTGAGAAAAACTCAGTTGTAGAATGATCTTTGCTAGAGAACACAACTGAAAACAAGCTCAAGAATGAATGGGAAAATGGAGAGCTTAAAAAACTTTTCTTCTCTTTTAAAACTTGAAAACTTAAGGATTTTTCTTGATATTTTGCAAGAGACCCATCTCCTCTATTTATAGGGAGAGGAAGGGGTTAAAAATAATTATTTTAAGCTTATTTGATCTGGAAAAGATCTCCAAAAACTCAGAAAAAGTCTGCCAAAAATAGATTTATAAAACAGATTTCAGATTGCACCAAAGAGGAAAGAGCCGTTGGGGACTTTGCAGGCCTGGCGGTCGACCGGTCCGGTCAGCCGTCAGCCCTGCTGGCAAGGAGCCGTTGGGCTCGGGTCGACCGCTCGGTCGACCGTCCTCTAGAATAAAACACAGTTTTCTGAAGGCGGTCGACCGGCGGTCGACCCAGAAAACCCGAGAGCAAAACTGCTTTCAGTCGGTCGACCCGACGGTCGGCCGACAGACATGCACAAGCGTGCACGTCCTGGATACAAGCTCCGGTCGACCGGTCCGGTCGGCCGGTCTTGCCTGAAACAGAAAAACAGCAAGAAAAGAACTTTGAATTTTTGTAAAACATTTTGAAGTATTGTAAATCATGCTAGAAAGGGTATACATACATGATTTAAACATGATATTCATTTTGTAAAAAAAAAGGTTGGAGTCATGTATATATACAAGGCATGAAACTTAAGGATAAAAGCTAAACATGAAAACTTGTATAAAAATATGTGGTGTGTGGTGTGTGTGTGTGTGTGTGTGTTATCCTAGAGCCAATTTTTCAAAACTCAAACTTTAACAAACTATTTCTTACATTGTTCTAAAGGACTACAAGTTCTTAAGTGGTTTTCTCTATATGATCTTGCAAGCTTGATACTTGAGCCCGAATTGAGGTGACTTGAGTTAAAACTCCTTCCTTTAAGGAAGAAAAC